>JAODAL010005551.1:20000-142386 GCA_025379985.1 Phyllomedusa bahiana | reverse complement strand
AGTTTCTACATAAACATGAAAGGGATTCTTTACTGTAAGAGCAGTGAGACTAGGGAATTCTCTGCCAGGGGGACTGGCATGGTGAATTCAAATAACCGAGTTCAAAAAGGGTTTTTGGATGCATTTCTGGAGCGTAATGATTAACAAGTTAAGTGACTAGGATTCAGGAGAGGGGTCATTGACCCAGGGATTTTTCTGATTGCAGATTGGAGTCAGGAAGGAATTTTTCCCTAAAATGAGGACAATTGGCTTCTCCCTCATTGGGGGTTTTTGCCTTCCTCTGGATCAACACCTTAGCACAACAGGCTGAACTAGATGGACGACTTGTCTTTTTTTACCCTTACAATATGAAACAAATGAAACCTACTGTGTATGGGGCCCCGGAGCAGACAGATGTCACTGCACCTCTGCTAACCCTACTGTTTTATGGGACCCGGAGCAGACGGATGTCACTGCACCTCTGCTAACCCTACTGTGTATGGGACCCAGAGCAGACAGATGTCACTCCCCTTCTGACTAGTTGGTGTCTGTGCTGGACACAGAGGTTACTCTGGATATTAGCTGTGGTTGATAATAATGTCACTCGACCGTGTATTTACCAAGGTGAATAGGCAGCTGTCAGACACCTCTCTCCTATAGATACAAAGGATCAGATATGTTGAAATTCCACATGCCTTATCTTTCTTTTTTTGGGTGCAGGCAATTTACGCGTTGACCGAGTCATACGTGTAATGTAACCTTTAGAAAGGGCAATGGTAGAGCTTTATTTCTTTGAAATTCCAGCAGAGGAAAATACGTTTCCAAAAGTATAAGAAAACGTGCTCCAGGATTGTTTAAGACTGAACAATAAGAATCCGTCAAGTCAAGAGATATTTCCTAGATACGAATAGTGTGATGTGAGGAGTCACTGACAGGTCCGTCCTTTACCAGCCTTCCTACTTTTTACACCTTTACTATGTATTTTTGGGAAACCTGTAAACCACTCCCCCACCTACCTCTATGCTCTAGATGACAAGCTAAATTTGCTACTCTGGGTTTCTATGTCACCGGCAAGTACGGAGTTTGTAAAATTAGAATGTAATTAGAGGCTTGTCTTTGACAGCTTCAATATGATAGGAGCAGAGGGAGTCAGTATGTTAACTACCTGTAAGATGAGCCGCACGGGGTGATGATGACGCCTCAGGCAGTGGAGAGGTTAATGACATCTTAAGAGGAAAATGTTTGGGGGAAGTGGTTACTATAGGAACTACACAGGTAATGCTGAAAGTTTAGTAATGAGAAGCACCGGAAAACATACAACTACTGAATAACACCAAATCACAGGCAGGGCGGCGTTTACTGAAAAATATCGCGACGGGCATCTGCGCTGAAGACCTTCTACCTGAAGTTAACTCTGCAGGGTTATTGATGCTGAGATTTGGGCTTTTATAGGTTAGATATAAAAAATCACCAGTGCCCACCCTGTTTGGTGTGATATCCACCTCAGCCTCCTGCACCCGCGACACTGCAGGGTCCACAGCTGCATTTTCAGGGTATTTGAAGGGTAGAGAAAATTTGTATGCAGGAAGCGTACGCTAAGTTTTGCCCCCCATGGGGCAATCCTTCCACTCCAGAAGCCATGACTTCCATTGGCCTATCATTCACAAGTTCCCGTGCCACCTCACTGGTGCCACCCATATTAAAAATTAGCTGGAAAGTAGACACGTTACGGGTAGTAACCATTATTCTGTTGAACTGAGCTTGTTTGCCCGGGTCAGTTAGCTGTGGTTTGGGTTTGGTGGTGGTCCTAGGGGTGAAGGTACTTTAAGGGCCACATGTATGAAACTCTTTAGGTCCAAAACTCACTCTTTTGCCCATAGTAACCTATGGGCAAAAAAGTGAGTTTTAGACCTAAACAGGTTCATTCATGTGGCCCTTAGGATAGGGTCACATTATTTTTCACCTCTTTTGGGGAATATTTTGTGCTAAAATGCACCTGAGAAGCCTCAAACAATGTTCTATGCAGGTCTCATTGATTCCAATGTAAAATACGCACCATCACCCACTTGGCGATGCGTATTTTTGGCCAATTACGATCGCTTACATTTAAGCGTCTTGTCAATTCTAGAGGCGTTTACACAAGTAAAATCCAAATAGAGACAATGGTGGAGCCTCACACCCCAAAATACGCTTCACACTCTTTTTTCAAAATTCAAAAGAGCTTTATTGAAATGGCAAAATTAGATGGTACAAGCCAATATGCAGTATACATAACCATAAAAGGGATAGTAGACACAATCATCTCAAGACAGGAGAGAAGGCATCAGATTATGAAAAAATGCACTTAGACAAAAAAGAACAGTCCATAATTTTAACTGTAAGCTAAGTGCAGGTAGGAGCAAAGAACATCAGTCTAAAAACAATTTCAGGGATGGGGAGAGGTAGTGATTACCGAGTGTAGGACGAGGAGGACAGTAAGTGTAAGGAACCTCTAAACTTCGGGGGAGGGGAAGAGGGAACGAACGGGACTAGACAACACACACAGAGAGAAGGAAAAAAAAAAAAAAAAAAAAAGGGGGGGGGGGGACAAAAAACAAAAAGCCCAAGGGGCAGCACAGGCGCGAAGGGGAGGGGAGCAGCCAGCCGGGGTCAAGCATCCACCACCATCCACCGGGAGGGAGGGCTGGTCAGGGCCAGACAATGTGGATGCACTTTAGTGAAAACTGGTGTAGTGAAACGATCCACAAAATGTGAACCAATCATCCCATATCTTGTAAAACATTACACCGTCACCCAATGAGTTACCTCTAATTTCTTCCCATCGACAGATTTTGTGTATCTCTTTGAACCAATCTGGGATCGAGGGAGGGGTCGTGGAGCGCCAGAGTCTAGGGATAACAGCCTTAGCTGCATTTAGCAGGAAGATTATTAACCGATTTTTAAGGGAGCGGGGCGAATCCTGAACAAGCATGAAGAGGAGAACCACCGGATCATTCTTCAGCTTTTCACCCGTGATCAAATCAATTATGTGGATGACCTTAGTCCAATAGGGCTGGAGGAGAGCACACTTCCACCATGTGTGTAACATTGTACCCGCTTCCCTGTGGCATCTCCAGCATAGGTTGGAAACAGCAGGGTAGAAGGAGTGTAAGAGTGAGGGGACTCTGTACCATCTAGAAATAATTTGTAATTTAACTCTTAAATTTCCCTGATGGAGACAGAGGTTTCCCTGGGGCCCAGTGCTAGAAACTTGGGCCCACTCTTCTTCCGAGAATTCTCTAGAAAGTTCCTTTTCCCACGCTATTTGAAAATTAAGCTTGGTAAATGTCTCAGCCTGTGTCAGCAGACCATAGACCCTAGACAGCAAGTGGGTAGAGAATGGAAGCCGAAGACACCAGCTTTCAAAGGTAGTAAGGGCTCTATTAAATGCAAAAGACACATGGTATGCCGAACACAGGCTACAGAGTTGGTAAAAGTGTAACCTTGAGAATTTAGGGCAATGAAAATCAGTTGTTAGGGTTGAGTATGTTTTTACTGCTCCATCGTAATATACATCCCTCATGATCCCGAACTCTCTCCCTCCCCCAGTCCCAAGTCCTACAGAACCGAGTGCTTCTGGAATACCGGGGTTACCCGTAAGAGGAGTAAGTGGACCCCCCGGTTTCAGGATAGGTGTGGAAGAGGGGTATGACCTAAATATTCGGACCACTGTTTGAGAGATGAAAGGAATGGATGTTAAGGCCTTTTTGGGGAGCCACAAGGGTGGGATCCAGGGGATCGCCGCTGTTGGTGATCCAAATAACTCAGTCTCAATTTGGACCCAAAGTTTAATATGGGTATTATGAAAGCTATCAAGTATTCTAACCGCCGACGCCGCCAGATAGTAAGCCTGAAAATTTGGGACCGAGAGTCCGCCCTCGGCTTTAGGCCTCATCAAAGTCGCTCTGGAAACCCGTGGGCGTTTTTGCGCCCAGACAAACTGCATAATAAGACCCTGCAAGGAACGAAAAAAGGGTTTGGAGAGAAGTACCAGTATTGTCTGGAATAAGTAAAGTAATCTGGGGAGAATGTTCATCTTTACAATGTTGATTCGGCCCATCCAAGAGAAGTCTTTTTTATCCCACTTGGAGAGGTCGGATCGTATTAAGTTAAGAATAGGCGGGAAATTACGATCAAACAATTTGTTAAGATCTGCAGGGATGTTAACACCCAAATATTTAATATGAGAAGAGGCCCATGCAAAGGAATAGTTTTCCTTAAGCTGAGCCACCTCACCCGGGGGAAGAGAGATATTCAAGGCCATGCTTTTGGCCATGTTTACTTTATGATTGCTGAGCAGGCCAAAGGAGGCTAGTATCTGAAGGATAGAGGGGAGAGATATGTGTGGATTAGTGACATATAGAAGCAGGTCATCTGCAAAAGCTGAACATTTCACCTCAAGCTTGCCACACTTGATCCCGCTGACGTTGGCGTTCATGCGGATATCCTGGAGTAGATGCTCCACAACTAGAGCGTATAAAAGAGGAGAGAGAGGGCAACCCTGCCTGGTACCGTTGCGTATGGGAAATGGACTGGAGAGCGCTTCACACTCTTTTAAGAAATACACTTCAAAATACACCTCTAATGAGCCATATTGTGATGCTCATTTTGAAGCGTAAATTTATCCTTCAAAATGATGTCATGTGAACTCACCTGTATACAAGTTTCTCTACCAATATCCACACGATGTATTGCGGCGCCTACATCGTGTGTTTCGGGAGCTCGCGCTAATAGGTGCGTACTCCTGCGGCGCGGGGGGGTGGGAGGGCAGCATGCCAGGCCCATTGACATTCATTACTCCGGCGCGTATTCGCTGCGAATAAATGACATGTCACTTATCTCCCCCCGCGTGTACAATACGATCGTATTTTACGAGCGAGGAGAGGAAGCGTAATCCATAGTTCTCTGTTACCGTCATTTCGGCGCGCATCTCGCTCGTATTAGAGCACAAATACGCGGCAAAATGCGCACTGAAATTACCCGTGTGAACATACCCTTATACACTTCCAGTCCCCATACAAGCTGTGACCTGGGGGATCTACTCCTTTACAGGGGCCTTATAACCAGATTCCCCATAAATTTGGGAAATCTTTATGAACCGTTAAGAGTTAACAAATTCCGTGAAGTGATCCGAGGAAATCTAGTGAAGTAGTTGTGGCCTTTGCAGGGCTGATCACAGCTCCATTGATACGAGATCCCCCTTTTACCTGCAACTAGGCCTAAGCTGAAGGCTTCCATGCCAGCGCTCGTTTATGGTGGCTCAGTGGTTAGCGCTGTTGTCTTCCGCCCCCGGGGTTCTGAGTTTACCGTGGTCACATTTCTATGTTCTCTCTGTGTCTGAAGGTATTTACTCCATGCAGGGCTACCATAAGTCATTTCCGGGTCCAATACAGCTAAAGCAACCAGGCCCCCAGCCCATTACTGGTTTTACAGATTATTTTTATAAAATTGGATCAGGGCCCCTGAGAGGAGTAATGCCCTGAGTCTAGATATTATGGTCCGCCTCCCTCTCCCCAAAAATTTTTAACTGGCTTTCTATGTAAAGAAATTAATGTGATATAGGGCCCGAACTGTGGAAATGGGGCGCCGCTGACATATACAGTATGTGTGTGTGTGTATATGTGTATATGTGTGTGTGTGTGTGTATATATACAAATATATATATGTATATATAGGCAGTCCCCGGGTTATGAACGGGATAGGGACTGTAGGTTTGTTCTTAATTTGAGTTTTATGTAAGTCGAACGGTATTTATTACATGAACCCAGCACAAACTTTTTTTTTTATTTTGGATAGTGCGGGGAAAGGGTTTCTACATTTTTTTCTAACTGTGCCCCTGAAGAAGATTTCCCCCCTGTGTTCTGTGGCTGCTGCCACTATCTGCTGGGGGAATGGAACGACAAGTGCCAGCATGCCCCCCTAAGTTCCGTTTCAATTAAGGGGCAGATGTAAGTTGGGAAATTTAAATTGGAATGTTGTAAAATTGGGGGCTGCCGTTTTATATATAATTATATGTCGTGCCAACGAACATATTTCACAGTCGCTGTCCCCAGTTCACAATTTAATTTCCTTGCATGCTTTAGCTGACTTCATAGGAATCCAGTTGAACTACCTGTATGTTTTTGGAGAGGGAGGCAAACCATAGCACCCGGAGTCAGGGGCACCATACATATATAGGGAAAGACAGGGATATATATATATATATATATATATATACTCCTGTTTTTTCTCTCATTGACTTCAAGCCCATTTAACCATCCTTACACCCTTTGTATTCAGTATACATGATATTATGTCAAAATATTGAACTACATAATAGCTTCTTGCTGACCCCTGCAATACTGTATTGATTTTAACGGAAGAGGGGTTTATCCTTTGCACATAAATTTTTAAAAAAAATAAATTATATATATAATAACAAACTATATAATAATATACAACACTATCTATACACACACCATAAATTTTAAAAATAGAAATATATACACAACACATATTGTGTGTATGTTTGTATATATGTGGTGTATAATGTGTTTGTATATATATAAATATATAATGTATTGTGTGTATATATGTGTGTATGTATTTGTATGAATATATTTATATAAAATTTTTAATTTATATACCACCACATATATATAAATATATAATATTATATATAAATAATATAAATATATATATATAATTATTATATTAAGCGGTACAAAGGTAAAACCCTACTCCATTAAAATCAATACAGTATTGATGTTTTGACATAATATCATGTATACTGAATACAAATGGTGTAAGGATGGGTCAAAGGGTTTGAAGTCAATGAGAGAGGTAAACCTGGAGTCCTACAAATGATTTGTCAAAACTGTGCTGTAAAATTCTGAATGAAATCCATGACCATCGCCTCTTCAGACTGTCTTCCAAATCTTAACGAACCTCAACCAGCCTGCAAGTCATCTTCCACCTGCTGCTTCAGAAAAATTCTTAATGTTCCCGCAGAGGATGAAAGCCGTCTGTGACATTCAGGAGGTCACCAATGGTGGGACCTCTGCCAAGAAAGAGCATTACGATAATATCCATTTTGGCAAGAGCACACTTCATCTGAATTATTGCGGTAGGCATAGAACAAGAGTTTGGAGAGAAGCAGCGTGACCTGAGGGCACAGTAAACACCAAGAAGAAGTGAGATGTACCAGACGCTTCAGTAACATCATAGAAAGCAGAGATGCTTGGAAGCTCTCATTCATAAAAAGGAGTCGATTTTTGGAGAGCTAACCGGGTAAGATGGCCAAAAATGATCAGAAATGGAATGACTAATCTGATTAAGAGAGCGCCAGAACAAGGGCGTAATGAGCCAAAAGTACAACCTCTTCCAATATTAAACTGTATATGTTTACAGTCATAGGAATACATGTAAATATTGCACATCATGGAGGCCTTGGGGACTCTGACATCATCGTTAGAGGAACACCTGCCAATTACTAGGAAAACACATGGTAATTAATTATTCAGGGTACGCATACACATAGCAGCTGAGATTCAGAGGGAAACCGAGCTAAACTCAGTCGGCGACGCTTACATGATTGTCATTTTCACACCTTTTTTATAGGTGAGACTGATGTTTAGCCTGATGTGTCCTTACCCTAGGGAGTTGTGAAGGATTCGGAAAGCCCCCGTCCACTGATTGAGTGTGGTTTTGCAGCTCAGTCCCATTCACAATCCAATCAGTACAAGGTAACACCTACAGACAGTCATGGGGCGGCTTAAGAGACAAGGCAGCCATGTTTTTCTAATGTTGGACATCACCTTGGACTAAACTTGTTGGCAGCATCCCATGGAGATTGGCTCCCAATCTATAGGTCACCTTATATACTGCAGGAGAGTAGGTGCTTTCCAGTTCTGAGGCGACACTATTGGGTCTACAAAGGTGAAAGGACCTTTTTGGTTATTTTTTTATATAAAGAACATGGAGGGTGAGGATTAGCAGGGAAGGCGATGTAATTGCTGGAGGTTTTTTTTGGAGGTCTGAGATAGGTGCAGGTCGCACCTCTGGGATCTGCACCTATCAGACATTGAGGGTATAGCCTATTGATTAAAGTCTATGGTGGGAGCAGCCCTTCAAGAAAACCTTCAGCAAGTACATTGACTCTCCTGCTAATCCTCTGTTCCCAGTACAGGGGAGCGCTGTGTTCTCCATTCTGTTCTACAGGAGTTTCCAGTACAGGGGGGCGCTGTGGTCTCCATTCTGTTCTATGGGAGTTCCCAGTAGAGGGGAGCGCTGTGTTCTCCATTCTGTTCTATGGGAGTTCCCGGTACAGAAGAGCACTGTGTTCTCTCCATTCTGTTCTATGGGAGTTCCCAGTACAGGTGAGGGCTGTGTTCTCCATTCTGTTCCATGGGAGTTTCCAGTACAGGTGAGCGCTGTGTTCTCCATTCTGTTCTATTGGAGTTGCCAGTACAGGGGAGCGCTGTGTTCTGCATTCTGCTCTATGGGAGTTCCCAGTACAGGTGAGCACTGTGTTCTCCATTCTGTTCTATAGGAGTTCCCAGTACAGGGGAGCGCTGTGTTCTCCATTCTGTTCTATGGGAGTTCCCAGTACAGGGGAGTGCTGTGTTCTCCATTCTGTTCTATGGGAGTTCCCAGTACAGGGGAGCGCTGTGTTCTCCATTCTGTTGTATGGGAGTTCCCAGTACAGGGGAGCGCTGTGTTCTCCATTCTGTTCTATGGGAGTTCCCAGTACAGGAGAGCGCTGTGTTCTCCATTCTGTTCCATGGGAGTTCCCAGTACAGGGGAGCGCTGTGTTCTCCATTCTGTTCCATGGGAGTTCCCAGTACAGGGGAGCGCTATGTTCTCTCCATTCTGTTCTATGGGAGTTCCCAGTACGGGGGAGCAATGTGTACACAGTTGTAACTTTCGGGGGCCCGTTCCTGAGATGGGGTTAATAAACATGGTGGGTGAGGACTAGCAGGAGAGGCAATGCATTTACTGCACATGTTCTTAGATGTTTTTCTGGAGTCCTTCTGTTACGGCAAACTGTGATATTAACCAATATAGAATTATTGTTTGTTTGGACATATTTTGAACGAATATATTAATTTTCATTTGGACACCTGTCACTTTTAGTAGCTATATACTGTACTATGAATGTAATTTATGCACATTGCACTTTATTGATAAATTGTTAAAACTTTCTATAAATACAAGCTGTCGCTGAGACGCATTGAGCTTGAAGATGTCTCTACGGAAGAGCTGAATCTTGGCCGTGTGTACTGACTGAGGTGATGTGAATGACTGTTTTTGATATTTGAGGTGCTGCTTCACCTGTCTATGTTTGAGTAGTTCTTGGAGGATTGGGGTCTTACTCCAGAAGCTTGCACACGGTTAGGCCTCGTTCACACGGCTTATTTTGCCGCGAAATAGTCGCCGTTACTGCGCGCCGGATTTGGCTGAGTTAGGCCCCAAATCCGTCGGAGTCATTACGGTAATCCCATGCTCTATAGAGAAAAAGTGGATTCCGTTAGCTCCTCCCGCTCGCAAATCCGCCGTGGGGGGAGAAAGTGACATCACATTTATTTACGGCAGCGGACGCACGTAAACACTGCATTGTCTATGGGGCCGGGAGCGGCGCCCCCGCCGCGCTCCGGCCCCGCCCCCGTCCCGCCCCTTTTTCACGGCGGATTTGTGCGCTCAATACGGCGCACAAATCCGTCGGGAATAAGCCGTGTGAACACGGCCTTACTCTATTTTTCTTATACATACGGCGCTGTTTGTTTGCAATGTACATGGGTTTGTTGGACAAAAATCTGAACAGCTGATAGGCAAATTTTACCTTGCCTTGAATTTGTATTTGCAATATTCGGAGTTGCCCTATAGATCCTACAGTATACAACCAATAGTTTAGTACATCTCAAGAAATTAGAATATCATTGAAAATGAAAGGGGTTCTCCAGGATCTTTTTATTTGTTATAGGGCTCACACATGTATTATACTAAACCTTTCACAAGGCATTATGGGAAAGGAGCTGAGAAGCACAAGTGTCCTCTATTGGATGTAACAAATCCTCAATTCGCTCTTGACCCAGTGGGTCTTGAGATAGCAAAAAGGATATTTAGCCAAGCCAGTATCTCTCATCTGCATACAGCTGTTTCAGGGTTTTGCCCCTCATCAGTGCAGAGCAGAGCGATACTGGCTGGCTGTGTGGGAGGCATTGAGTGGCTCATAATGGGGAACATCTCTCCTTGAGGCGAGGAGAGCACCAAATGGTGTGTAGAGTTTGAATTGCCTTTTTGCCCTCTACTAAGCACCTGCATATCACAAGGCATTATGGGAAAGGAGCTGAGAAGCTCAAGCACCCTCTATTGCATGTAACATCCTCAATTTGCTTTATACCCACTGGGTCTTGAGAAAGCAAAAGGGATATTTAGCCAAGCCAATATCTGTCATCTGCAAACAGCTGTTATGGGATGTTTGTCCCTCATCAGTGCAGAGCAGAGCAATAGTGGCTGGCTGTGTGGGAGGAAATGAGTGTCTCAGAAAGGGGAACATCTCTCCTTGAGGCGAGGAGAGCACCAAATGCTGTGTAGACTTTGAATTGCCCTTTTGCCCTCTACTAAGCATCTGCATATCACAAGGCATTATGGGAAAGGAGCTGAGAAGCTCAAGCGCCCTCTATTGGATGTAACAAATCCTCAATTTGCTTTTGACCCACTGGGTCTTGAGAAAGCAAAAGGGATATTTACCCAAACCAGCATCACTCATCTGTAGACAGCTGTTTTGGGATGTTTGTCCCTCATCAGTGCAGAGCAATACTGGCTGGCTGTGTGGGAGGCAATAAGTGGCTCAGAAAGGGGAACATCTCTCCTTGAGGCAAGATTTTTTGCCCTCTACTAAGCATCTGCATATCACAGGGTATTATTGGAAAGGAGCTGAGAAACTCAAGCACCCTCTATTGGATGTAACAAATCCTCAATTTGCTTTTGATCCACTGGGTCTTGAGAAAGCAAAAGGGATATACTAAACCTCGTCATTCATATTGTAATGGGTCTATACAATATATTGGTTTCTCTATTTGACTTCAAATATTGATATCAATGATCTTTTCAGTGGTATTCTTATTTTTGGAGATGTATTAGTATGGGCCATGTGGAGATGGTCAGGCGTTCAATAGCTGGAAGTTCTCTCCTCAGCCAAATATTAATATAATGTGAAATCTGTGTGGATTCCTTGCTGATGGCCCAGCAGGTCTTACTGACTTCGGGTGAAACATCTGCCACCATTACAGGTTGGATTCTCCCTCTTCCCAGGGAAGTCTATGGGCTGTGATGGGACAGTTTTAAGAAAACTTTAAGGAATGCATGTTTAGGGCCTCATCCCACTGGGGGGCTGTAATCTGCAGCAAATCATCTGCTGTAATTGTATTTTTTATGATTTTGCTTCAGCCTGACCTTGTCATTTAACAGTCTATCTGCCTCTTCAATCTTCCCCTTGCACCAAAGCAGATCAAACAATCCTTTCAGAGGGAAAATCAATGTCCCATCTCGGCACTAACTGAAGGTCACTTAGCAATTGTGTGAAGTAGTAGTGAGGACGCAGCTCTGCTCCATTAAAGTAATTTGTACTAGCGACATCCCAAAATCCTTTGCAACCTCAGCTCTCCTGGATTATTAACATTGAAAACTGTCAGAGATGTTGGCCAAAGCCTATGGAAAAGTGAACTTAATGAGATGGTATCTTGAATCCCGGTAATCGGAGATGAGAGTGTGTCAGGCTCTGAGATAATAACTCAAAGTTAAAGGGGTTTTGCCACAATCTCATTTCCTACCTCCTGCTCTTAGCTCTGTGTGCTCAGAAGGGGGCGTGTGTGATTTGTTTGAATTGCCTATCATGTGACCCAGCAGGATGACATCACCAGGTCTTTCCTCTCTGTAGTCAAAGAAAGGTCTGTTTATGTATAGAATTGTAAGTAGCTACATTGTAGCTCAGAGGTAACATTTTTGCTTTACAGCACAAGGGTCCTTGGTTCAAATCCCTGCAGGAACTTAACCTGGGGATTTTTTTTCTTCTTTATCAATGCACAGACCTGATTGGGGTTTCTTTTATTTTATTTGCACTTTTGACTTTTTTAACTGTGCAAAGGACGGGAGAAGACAGCACCCGGGGTTTGAACCTCAGAAGTGCCTGAGAGGAGAGGGATGTCTGAGCATTGCGAAGGACTGAGGGCTTACCGGGTCGTACCCTGGGACGACTGTAAAAAAATGGATCACTAAGGGCCCTAAAAAAAAATGGTCAAAATTTTTTAATAATGATGAATGGTGAAAATATTTATTATTTAATTTTCAAATTCCCACCTCAATTTTTATTTGTGGCAAACCCTTTAAAAGCAAACCCTCAGGGCCCTTTCATGAGATCTGTAATCACAGGGGCGGGGCTCCTGCCGTCTACTGGAGCACAGAAGTACCTGTCCTGGGATTTATGGATTCAGCACAGTCATTTATGGTCCAGCTGCAGTCTATAGCTTTGGAGTTAATCAATCCACAATGAAAGTAGATAGGAGGTGAATAAAATGGATGGGAAATCCACTGGGTTGATTTCAGTATTGACCTGTATGGAGCGGCCATTTCAGACGGTATAATTTTTGCATGGGATGGGGTTCAAATGACTCTTGGTATACCAAATCTAAATGGGAACTAGGAAAAATCACTGCAAAAAAAAAACTCAAACTCTATATCTAAAATATAACCCTTTAAATAAAAGGGGTTTTTCAGATGTAATGTTGACTGGGGGTCCCCCAAAATGGGGATTTAATCACTTTTCTAAATATATGTGATTCAAAAAAATGAAGCCCTTTAGAGCTACAGATTGCTCATCCCCCCTTAGTTACCTGAAAACTTGCATTAGACATGACCAAGGAGCTGATCTGGCGCGCTTGATAAAAACTTTTTATCTGATGACAGGAAATGAAAGAGTTCAAGGGGGGTTTGGGAGGGAAAATGCGTTATGAGCCCGTGTCTTTCTGTATAGGAATCCACTGTTGTAAAAATTATTATTTGAGTTAAGTTTTGAGACGCTCCCTTATTCCCCACTCTCTGCTCATCCCCTCCCTCTCTCCCTGCAGCTTCTGATTCAGGTGATTTGTTTTATTTTAAAAGGGGAATACAATACAGGAAAACCCCTAAAGAAGCCCTTTTTGCAAACTATCATACATGAAAAAAAAAATTTGAGATTTTTAACATTTTGATCAAAAGATCAGTGAGTTGTTTGCAAGGTTGGTGTTTTTTTATTTTTCTCTCTGGATTATGGAGGTCGGTTGACCCAATGGGAAGTCTGAATTTGGCTCTATTGAGAGGTAAAGATAGCGTAGGACCCCCCGCCTTGAGATCCCGTTGTAAGCCGGGGGTGGCTTAAACATTTCTTGTTTATATTCTAGTCCCGTGCTGATAAGGAGCTAAGTAACTCAGTCCTGGCAAAACCCCTTTAATTCCTATAAAAGAATACACATAAGCAGCATAGTCACCGCTAATAGTATGTGAGAAATACGGCAATTATGGCTGTCCCTTACAAACCCTACACTCAACCTGCAATAAGCAGGGTTATCGTCCCGAAAGGGTCGGCCCCACTTCTGAAGGCTCGCCCTATTAAGATCCTGTTACGTCCCTTTATTTAGTCAAATTTGGATGAATTATGTATTTGCGCTCTAATACGGGCGAGATGCCTGCCGAAATTACGGTAATCCATAGCTCTCATAGAGAACTACCTGATCGTATTGTACGCGTGGGGAGATAAGTGACGTGCCGCGCAGCGAGTAATTCATGTCTTTGGGGCTGGCGGGCCGCTGCCCCCCGCACCATGGGAGTACGTGCTGATCAGCGCGAGCTCCTGAGACACACCATGTACTGTGGTGCGTACTGTATGCGCCACTATGCATTGTGTGAACATAGCCTTAGGGTGGCGCGTACACTATGTGCTGCAATACATCATGTCTTTCGGGAGCTCGCGGTCCGCCGGCCCCATAAACATACATTACTCACGGCACGTATTCGCCGCAAGTAATTGAAATGTCACTTATCTCCCTGTGTGTACAATACTATCGTATTGTACGAGCGAGGAGAGGAGGCACAATCCATAGTTCTCTATGAGAGCTATTGGTTACCGTAATTTCGGCGCGCATCTCGCCCGTATTAGATACGCCGAAAATACCCCGCGTGAACAAACCCTTAAACGTAAAGGTAAAAACTTTGCTGTTCTAATTTTGCTTCCTTTCAAAGCTAGATCAATTCTTATCTCCTGCTTCTGTACACAAGCTTCCTTAGTGCACTAGTTCCTGTTCAAAGATTAAAAAAAGATATGGGGTGACATGCATGAAATTTGGTGTGTGAACACCAAATTTCATGCGCATAATAATGGCATAGAATGCGTCAGATTTATGAACCCGCGCTACAACGGGTCATAAATCAGGCACATTCTAGCGCTTGTACGTCACTTCTGGCTCAGGTAAACCATTTATGAAGTGCTCTACCTGCACTAATGCGCCTGGAATTGCCGTACTGAAGCTATAAATATGTAGCTTCGCTACGGTTCTAGTGCGCCACGCCTACCGCACGCCCCCCAAGATCGGGACGCGTTATAAAGCACCGTAGGCGCTATACAATGTGCCCCGGAGTGGCGTGCGGGAGATTTAAAAATGTAGTGAATGGTGCTGTGCCTGATATCGAGCTGAAAAGACGCCAGATAGCTGCCACAGCCCTGTTCACACGTGTCGCCCATGACTGCCTAATGTAGACAACTAATTCACTATCTGTACTCGTTTTATCCACATCTACCAGCCTTTGTTTTAGTAATGTGGTTCATTATATTACAGAAAATCCTCTAATGGACAAATACTAATATTGATTTTTTACATATTATCTTTCCTAGAGAAAGTATTAAAGAGAGAGAGTGAAAATGACCCAAAGAAGAAGGTCGAGATGCTTGGGCTTTACCTGAACATCAAAAAGACCAAAATTGTGAGTACCAACAAACAAGAATTCCACATAAAGTCCTAAATAGAAGCAAATGAGAGCTTAATTTTTCTTAAATTTCTTCTTGATCACAGATGTAAATCAACAGAAGAGATCGAGTGTCAATTAGCACTGGGATGTGCAGTTATTTGGAGCATGGACCACATATGGAGCGCCAGGATGTCTTATTCACCATCAAAGACTCATCCCTGCTATTGTGTTCTCAGTCGTGACATATGGCGGTGAGACGTGGAGACTAAAGAAAGCAGACAGAAAAAATATTGAGATTTTTGAGTTCTGGTGCTAGAGAAGACTTCTGTGAATCCCAAGGACGTCAACTGAGACGTATTTCATTGTGTGATTTCAGAATTATCCTTTTTAGGGAAGATCACCAGATAAAATCTAATGTATTTAGGTCGTGTGATGGGGATGAATTCACTGGAAAAGGAGATGTTACTCGGGATAGTTAAAGGTAAAAGGAAACGGCAAAGGCCGGTTGGTTGGATACCATCAAGAATAACCGAAAAATGAACATCAAGTAAAATAAAGAAGCTGTGGAAGACAGGGAAGCATGGCACGGACTGGCCTACAGAGCATCCAAGGGTCGGACACGACTGAATGGATAGGAGAAGAATTAAAGTGAAGTCATAGGTTATGTTCACATGGCGCAATGTACTCGCTGCAATACACCGGGTGATTTGGGAGTCACGCTGATCAGCGTGACTCCTGAACCCCGTTGAGGATTGAGGGCGGACGGCCCCATAGACATGCATTGTCGGCGGCATGTATTCGCTGCTAACAATTGACGTATCAATTCTTCCTCCGCGCATACAATACGATTGTACGCTCAGGGGGACGACGCGTAATCCATAGCTCTCTATGAGAGCTATGCATTACAGTAATTGCGGCGTGCATTTTGCCGTGTATACAGCACAATACATGGCGAAATGCGCGCCGAAATATGCGGCATTTGAAGCCATGTGAACATACCCTAAAGATTTCTGCTGCATCACCTCCTCTTTTATATGTGGACCACTGCTCAATTCCCACTCATCTCTTATATAGACTTTTCTGCTTTAACCCCCTCCTCTCTCACATAGAGAATGTTCACACGGCGTGTTGGATCCGTTTTGGATCCGAAAAACTCATCAAAAATCGCTGCGTCAATCGCATCCAACACACTGGTGCATTTTTGGCTGCAGCACTAGTTTTTAATAGGGCGCCTGCTGCTTCTTTCAGATCAAGAATTGACATGTCAATCCTTTGAACGGATGACACACATATATTGGAGAAAACAGCAGAGAAATATACAACCTGCAGATTGACCAGCATGATTATCAATAAATAAGCATTAAAGGAATTAAATATATGCAATAGCATCATTAAGAATAGAGTAAAACGTGTAGTGAGGCCGTGCTCAGTGATAAACACGCAGCGGAACTCATATGCCTTCCACCCGGGGTGCTTCCAGGTACAAGATCTTTAACATAAAAAGCAGCGATCCTTGTAGTGAGACGACCCCTTTAATACTTATTTATTATTGTATATTGTTGTATTTATACCCTTGTTCATTTTGATGAGTCTGGATTTATTTGTGTACATATATATCTATTCTGATGCTCAGTTATATTACTTGTGATACTATATTGTGCTATGTAATTTTTCTGGCAAGGGTGTATTATGTCTCATTTTGGGTGTTATGGATTTTTTATGTGTATTGATTTTTAATTATTTATAAAGTATATCATTTTATATTGTGTTTTGATTCATATATTGGATTTTTTCTTCTCTAAGGAGATCGCTTAACTTGCATATTCCTCTCTCACACATAAATTGCTGCTGTAGCCCCCTCCTCTGTAACATAGAGAATAATGCAGTTACACCCTCATCTCCCACGTATAGGCTGCTGCTAAAGCCTCCTACTCTCCAAAAAAAACTGCTGCTATAGTCCCTGTTCTCTCAAAAAGGGACTTCTCTAGCCTCCTCTTCACTCACATAGAGACTGCTGCTGTAACACTTCTCTGTCACACAGAGACTGCTGCACGAGCCCCCTCCTCTCTCACACAGCGACCGCTGCTATAACCCTTCCTCTGTTGCAGACCCTTACTCTCACATTAGGACTTTTTGTATGTTTTTTGGATTGTGGGGAAACCAGAGTAGCCAGAGGAAACCCATGCAAACATGGGGAGAACATACAAACTCTTTACAGATGTTGCCCTCAGTGGTTGGCTCTGCTGCCTTGCAGCTGGGGTTCTGGGTTCAAATCTCACCCTGGACAACATCTGCTAGGAGTCTTTACGTTCTCGCCATGCTTACATAGGTTTGCTTCAGTTTCCCCCATACCCCAAAAACAGTGTCTTCAGAATAAGGGGACAGTGACAACAAGCAACTTTGCAATTGGATGTCATTAGTAAAGCTGTCTTGTTTTCACAGTCTGCCTTATCTTCGTTTTCTGTAAACACAGTTCCCCAGTGCCGGTCAGATCCCTCCTCCTTTCATTTCATTGACTGACGGCTCTACTAATTTACATTCTGTCTGCCCCCCCTCCCCCCCGGTCGTATTCACGGGAGCGTGCATTCCTGCCTCTCTCACTCAGAATAAGGGGCCGGCAACATTTCACTCTGCACAGCCAGCAGCTCCACAGTAACACTGCAGCTGCTTCTACAATTAGAAAACAGCAGAATTGTGCTCTGTGTCTAATGCTCCTGCGATCTGTGCTGCTCTGGATGAGTTCATAGAAGACTGGATTCAACTGTAACAAACCTCCAGCTGTGGGAGGAGAAGAGATCAGTGTTCTGAGTTCATAGAAGACTGTCTAGACTGAATGCAGGGTTGTGCTATGTAAACAAACAGCTCTTACAAAATAAGACTGCATAGGGAGAGGAACGACACAATGATATGTGGACTCAGACAGAGAGGGGGGAAGAGCACACTGACTCGGGAGCGAGCACGAACAGTGAAGGGGGGAATGATGTCACACCCCCCCCCCTTCAGTTAAGAAACACCCAGCTAGGAGGGGAAAAAACGCCCCTGGATTTGATTAGCTGAGAAACTGAAAGTACAATGAAACACACGAACTGATGAAGTGATACATCCCCTTTAAGATGAAACTTAGATTGGGAGCCTCAATAGGGACTATCTCTGTACAGCATTGTGGACTATAACAGCGCTATATAAATCACTAGTCAACATCACTGAGCTTACCCAATAGCCCGAACGGCAGTTCTGAACTACACCGCACTGTGTATTGTGGCGCCATCTCACTGTATCTGAGGGGATAGTCTTGTGTGAGCCATAATGGTGGGGATGTCAACCAGCTTTCCCCCAGATACATGTATAACCAATAAACAGATGAATCTCTCCTTCAGGACATGGATCTCTGGAATTCTGTTCTCCGGTGTCAGCTGCAGCATGTGAGGGGTGTACTCACTTTCGTGACATACAGTAAGTGTAAGGATACACTCAGAGGCGTAACCTGAAGCTCCAAGGCCCTAGTGCAAAAAGTGAAATGGGCCTCCCAGCTACCATGTGCCACTTACAATGCTGATGTCTCATTATGTGTCAGAAGGGCATTTGGGCCCCCTCAGGCTGCAGAGCCTGGTAGCGACTGCTGCCTCTGCACCCCCTGTAGCTACGCCCCTGGATACACCACCCTGCAGAGATACACAGCACTGCTTAGATACACCACCTTAACAATGCACTGTATAATAGATACCGCAATACATGGAGCAAATATCTCATAATAAACCCAAAGAGTAAATAATACTGCCACACTGTACCCGCATAGTGATTGAGTAGTACCGCCATTTTTACTGAATATAAACCATTACACTAGGACCAATATTACCACTTATTGGGATTTTCACACAAATCCTAAAAGCAGATCACAAATATTAGAATCGGTCACTTATTTACTGAGGACAATGATCCAATATCACATATCTGTGAGTAGGAAAAGTATGTGAACCCTTAGAATTAGCTGATGATGAGAAGGTGACATTAGGCTTGGATGTTCTTCATCAATGCGGTGACAAACAGGTAAAGGGGCCATGGTTGAACCAGGTCACAAACGAGACGTCAGGACAGCGATTAAAAGCAGCATTTGGACTGTAGGGTGGATTCACATATTGTGGTTTCCAGAATTGCACATTTTTGGTTTATATTCTGAATCCTACAAATACAAAATCCTCTAAAAAATAACTTTTATTAAATATATTTAAAACACAAATGCCATAGACAATAAACAATTAACCTCTTAGGACAATCAGAACCCATACATAAATCCACAAGGTGGGTGTTCAAAAAACATATCATAAAGATCTATCTGTACCTTAACACTATAATACCCTTTGCTCACCCTTAGCGGGGGTCCCGCCCCAAAAAGGGCGTCCCCACCCACTAATCCCTATTACACCCTAGGCACAGAGTCCCTATCCCTAAGGTGTGTATACTGGAAAACCAGATATATGGGAGAGAAAAACGGGATAAGGATATTCACAGATATAATATATATATATGTGTATATATATATATATATATATATGATATATGTGTGTGTGTATATATATATATATATATATATATATGTGTGTGTGATATATATATATATATATATTATATATTATAATATGTTATTTATATATATATATATATATATATATATATATATATATATATATAGATCATCAGCAACCATGATTTAAAAAGTATTTTTTCGAATTGCCCGAAGTTGCACAAATGTTATAATTGATGAATAAGATAAAGAATCAACCAATTCAGAAAACGAGATTTAAAAGCAGAATTTTTACCGCACGACCGGATTCACTTTTTGTGTTCCATTGCGGTTATGAAACCGCACAGTTTTGCCACAATTTCCAAATTTCACAACCCATGAATCCGGTCTGTTTATTCTGAAGAATTATGGCTTCTATTAAACTCAAAGCTCTTTGGGGATTTGAACCCAGGTCTCCAGACAAGCTAGGGAGGGGAGAACCTGGCTTTGACCACAGAACCAAGCCTCCAGCTGAGTGCAGAGGGAACTTTTCTCAATATTGTTGTATCAAGGGGAATAATGACAAAAAAATTCCAAGAAAATACCCACAGGTCCATGGAGGAACTAAGGACTTGAACCCTAGTCTCCAGTAGGACAGTCCAGAACCCTATGCACCAGACCACAGAATGACTGACTTGGTCAGTTTCAAACTTTCATTAATATAAATGCAGATACAAAAACAGGACGGGTCGAGGATCGCACTTGGTGTCTTATTATCCTGCGCTGTTGTTTTTTGCAAACCAGGCGCTTATACTGCCTGCGATCCCGACCCGTCCAGTTTATAGGTCTGGGCTAATATGAGGAAACTTTAGCAAAAAAAAACAAACAAAAAAAAAAAGCCGCACTCTCTACGTATTCCTGTGGACTGATGAGTAGAGGGCCCGCCTGTCCCGCCGGAGACCTAGGTTCAAGTCCCTCCATGAGCCGGTGTGTGGTACTTTTGTTGGATTTTTTTTGTCATTATTTCCCTCAATACAACAATATTGAGAAAAGTTCCCCAAGCATTCAGCTGGAGTTTGGTTCTGAGGTCAAGGCCAAGTCCTCACCTCCTGTATTAGCTGAACACCTGAGTTCAAATCCCTAAAGAGCCTTGGTTTTAATAAAAGCCATAATTCTGCAGAATAAACAGACCGGATTCACAGGTTACAATCTTTGGAAATTGCGCCAAAAACGCGCCATTTCAGTAACCGCAAGCCGAGCGCAAAAAGTGAATCCGGTCGTGCGGTAAAAATTCTGCTTTTAAATCTCGGTTTGAGGCCTGGTTTCTGAATTGGTTAATTCTCTGTTTTATTCATCAATTATAACATTTGTGCGAATTTTGGGCGATTCGAAAAAATACTTTTCAAATCATGATTGCTGGAGATTGCGCGTGCGAGGGTGATTTTCACGGATTGTTCACTGAATTCAATTCATCGATTCCTCGTGACTAAATTGACCTGATTTCAGATCGTCGTGACTGAATTTCACCAATTTCAGGAAAATAGCAAAAAGAAAACAGGACGGGTTTTTCACCGACCAGTCCTGTTTTTTTCACCAATTTTCACTATTATTTCACTATTTTTTGCTAGAAAAAAAAAGAAACTTAGAAACAGGATCGCACGCAGTATTAGCTTCTAGTTTACCAAGAAAACAGCACATAATAATAAGACACTAAGTGCGATTCCAGTCCTGTTTTTAGGTCCGGCTCAGTGCACATGTTATTGCACCCTGTGAACCCGAAAAATTATAACGTCATGATTGCTGGTGATTGCGCGTGCGAGGGTGATTTTCACGGATTGTTCACTGAATTCAATTCACCGATTCCTCGTGACTAAATTGACCTGATTTCAGATCGTCGTGACTGAATTTCACCAATTTCAGGAAAATAGCAAAAAAGAAAACAGGACGGGTTTTTCACCGACCAGTCCTGTTTTTTTCACCAATTTTCCATATTATTTCACTATTTTTTGCTAGAAAAAAAAGAAACTTAGAAACAGGATCGCACGCAGTATTAGCTTCTAGTTTACCAGGAAAACAGCACATAATAATAAGACACTAAGTGCGATTCCAGTCCTGTTTTTAGGTCCGGCTCAGTGCACATGTGTATTGCACCCTGTGAACCCGAAAAATTATAACGTCATGATTGCTGGTGATTGCGCGTGCGAGGGTGATTTTCACGGATTGTTCACTGAATTCAATTCACCGATTCCTCGTGACTAAATTGACCTGATTTCAGATCGTCGTGACTGAATTTCACCAATTTCAGGAAAATAGCAAAAAGAAAACAGGATGGGTTTTTCACCGACCAGTCCTGTTTTTTTCACCAATTTTCACTATTATTTCAATATTTTTTGCTAGAAAAAAAAGAAACTTAGAAACAGGATCGCACGCAGTATTAGCTTCTAGTTTACCAGGAAAACAGCACATAATAATAAGACACTAAGTGCGATTCCATCCTGTTTTTAGTCCCGGCTCAGTGCACATGTGTATTGCACCCTGTGAACCCGAAAAATTATAACGTCATGATTGCTGGTGATTGCGCGTGCGAGGGTGATTTTCACGGATTGTTCACTGAATTCAATTCACCGATTCCTCGTGACTAAATTGAACTGATTTCAGATCGTCGTGACTGAATTTCACCAATTTCAGGAAAATAGCAAAAAGAAAACAGGACGGGTTTTTCACCGACCAGTCCTGTTTTTTTCACCAATTTTCACTATTATTTCACTATTTTTTGCTAGAAAAAAAAGAAACTTAGAAACAGGATCGCACGCAGTATTAGCTTCTAGTTTACCAGGAAAACAGCACATAATAATAAGACACTAAGTGCGATTCCAGTCCTGTTTTTAGGTCCGGCTCAGTGCACATGTGTATTGCACCCTGTGAACCCGAAAAATTATAACGTCATGATTGCTGGTGATTGCGCGTGCGAGGGTGATTTTCACGGATTGTTCACTGAATTCAATTCACCGATTCCTCGTGACTAAATTGACCTGATTTCAGATCGTCGTGACTGAATTTCACCAATTTCAGGAAAATAGCAAAAAGAAAACAGGACGGGTTTTTCACCGACCAGTCCTGTTTTTTCACCAATTTTCACTATTATTTCACTATTTTTTTGCTAGAAAAAAAAGAAACTTAGAAACAGGATCGCACGCAGTATTAGCTTCTAGTTTACCAGGAAAACAGCACATAATAATAAGACACTAAGTGCGATTCCTGTCCTGTTTTTAGGTCCGGCTCAGTGCACATGTGTATTGCACCCTGTGAACCCGAAAAATTATAACGTCTATTAAAATTAAACCTCTTCGTAGAGTTAAACCCAGGTCTCCAGATAACCTGGGAGATGAGAACTTGGTCTTAACCACAGCACCAAACCTCCAGAGAATTTTTCTAAATATTGCTATTAGGAGAATAATTACAAGAAAATACCCACGAAACATACAGGGTCATAGAGTAATTATGGACTCGAACCCAGGTCTCCAGCAAGACAGACAAGCAACCTACTCATCAAACCACAGCATCACCACCTTCTCTTCCCTTAAATTTTCACTTATATAAACCCAGATATATAAACAGGACGGTTCAGGGACCACATTTGGTGTCATTACCCTTCACTGTTGTTGTCTGTAAACCAGGCGCTTATACTGCCTGCGATTCTAACCCGTCCTGTTTATAGGTCTGGGCTTATATGAGGAAACTTTAGCAAAAAAAAACAAACAAAAAAAAAAGCCACACTCTCTACATATTCCTGTGGGCTGATGAGTAGAGGGCCCGCCTGTCCCGCCGGAGACCTAGGTTCAAGTCCCTCCATGAGCCGGTGTGTGGTACTTTTGTTGGATTTTTTTGTCATTATTTCCCTCAATACAACAATATTGAGAAAAGTTCCCAAAGCATTCAGCTGGAGTTTGGTTCTGAGGTCAAGGCCAAGTCCTCACCTCCTGTGTTAGCTGAACACCTGAGTTCAAATCCCTAAAGAGCCTTGGCTTTAATAAAAGCCATAATTCTGCAGAATAAACAGACTGGATTCACAGGTTACAATCTTTGGAAATTGCGGCAAAAACGCGCCATTTCAGTAACCGCAAGCCGAGCGCAAAAAGTGAATCCGGTCGTGCGGTAAAAATTCTGCTTTTAAATCTCGTTTTGAGGCCTGGTTTCTGAATTGGTTAATTCTCTGTTTTATTCATCAATTATAACATTTGTGCGAATTTTGGGCGATTCGAAAAAATACTTTTCAAACATGATTGCTGGTGATTGCGCGTGCGAGGATGATTTTCACGGATTGTTCACTGAATTCAATTCATCGATTCCTCGTGACTAAATTGACCTGATTTCAGATCGTCGTGACTGAATTTCACCAATTTCAGGAAAATAGCAAAAAGAAAACAGGACGGGTTTTTCACCGACCAGTCCTTTTTTTTCACCAATTTTCACTATTATTTCACTATTTTTGCTAGAAAAAAAAAAGAAACTTAGAAACAGGATCGCACGCAGTATTAGCTTCTAGTTTACCAAGAAAACAGCACATAATAATAAGACACTAAGTGCGATTCCTGTCCTGTTTTTAGGTCCGGCTCAGTGCACATGTGTATTGCACCCTGTGAACCCGAAAAATTATAACGTCTATTAAAATTAAACCTCTTTGTAGAATTAAACCCAGGTCTCCAGATAACCTGGGAGATGAGAACTTGGTCTTGACCACAGCACCAAACCTCCAGAGAATTTTTCTAAATATTGCTGTTATTAGGAGAATAATGACAAGAAAATCCAAGAAAACACCCACAAAACATACAGGGTCATAGAGTAACTATGGACTCGAACCCAGTTCTCCAGCAGGACAGACAAGCAACCTACTCATCAAACCACAGCATCACCAGCTTCTCTTCCTTTAAATTTTCACTTATATAAACCCAGATATATAAACAGGACGGTTCGGGGACCACATTTGGTGTCATTACCCTTCGCTGTTGTTGTCTGTTAGCCAGGCGCTTATACTGCCTGCGATTCTAACCCGTCCTGTTTATAGGTCTGGGCTTATATTACTGAACATTAGCGAAGAAAAGCAGGTTTCTCCAAGGAATTCTGTGGTCTGATGAGTAGCGAGTCCACCTGTTGTGCTGGAGACCTGGGTTCAAATCCCTGTCCTGTGGATGTTTTGTCAGATTTTCTTGTCATTATTCCTCTTGATACAACAATATTGAGAAAAGTTTCCCCAGCTCTCAGCTGAAGCCTTGGTTCTGAGGGCAAGACCACATGTTCACCTCCTGGTTTACCTAGAGACCTGTGTTCAAATCCCTGAAGAGCTTCGGCTTTAATAAAAACCATAGTTCTTCAGAATAAACAGACCGGGTTCACAGGTTATGATCTTTGGACCGCAAAAAGAGAATCGAGCCGAACGTGAAAAATTCTGCTTTTATTCTTTAATTAATTATTCAATAATAACATTTGTGCAAATTTCGGACGATTCAAAAAAATACCATTAAAATCATGATTTCTGGTTCCAAAACTGCCAGTCAGGGACAAGAAGACATGAGCCATGGCCAACTCACTAGAAGATGCAATAGTCCTGAAACATGCGACAAGCCGGTGTATTATGCAACCTGAGCCCGTCTGACAGTGTTTTGAGGGGTTCATGTGTTAGCAACTGTCACGTTGCGCACTGCGCCCCTGTTCCGGATTGTGAACGTGCTCATGTCCCCAGAGGCCACTACATTTGCTGCCGCCATTTCTGCACTGCTCGCCTCTCCTGCTTCATGCCGGGGCACATGTACACATCCCATAGGGCACACTCGCTCTTTAAGTTTTAAGGAGCACCCCTGACCACCTATGAACTGCCATCTCTACCTTTATTAGGACACCTGCTCCTGTCTTTCCTGCCAGATTGTTGGTGTTCCTGCCCTTGTGTTTGTACCATGTTGCTTATATTCCGTATTTCTGATTCGATCCCTGCTATATATTTCTGTCTGCTCTCTGCCTGCCCTTACCTCCTTGCTTGTGACCTGATGACACCCTTTCCAGCTTCTCCTGTACCTCGTTGGCACCTTGGTTGTCACCATGAGCGACCACGTCAGGGGTAGCGACCTTGGCGTTTTCCGCAGCCAAGTCCATCCTACCTTGCAGCGGGCACTGGTGAATGCCAGGGGGCTCCTTAGACTCCGCTCCCTGACATGGTTGTTGTCGCCTCTCGTGTGATCTAGTAGATCCACCACCTGTGCCCATGACAGTAATCACATAACTGGCACTTTAAGGCAATGTTCACACGGCTTATTTTGGGCACGGATTGCAGCCATACTGCGCTCCATATTGCACTGCAATACAGCTGGAATCCGTCCCTGTCATTACGGTAATCCACATTTCTCATAGAGAACTATGGATTTCGTCTCTCCTCCCCACTCGGCGAATCCGCTGGGCGGGGAGAAAGTGACATGTCAATTATTTACGGCGCATACGCGCTGTGAATAATGAATGTCTATGGGGCCGGCGAGCTGGCGACCCCCCGCCCCGCTGCACGGCTGCCGGCGTAATTGCGGGGCGAAATCCGTCCCCGCAATTACGCCGGCAATAAGCCGTGTGAACGGGGCCTAAGAGGCCACATGTAAGATGCCCTAATGAATCGGGAATATTAAGTAGTGATGACAATCAAACCACTTGAACTACACCAATAGCTTTACACTATGGAATGTAGTTGGCCGATTTTTAATGCTCAGTAAAGGCGCAGAAGTCATACTTAAATTTTTAATTACGAAGCACTATTACGTCACCGATTTCATACAAACCGAAATCTGTTTGGATCATATTCTGTCTTTTAATTCCATATCTTGGTGTCCTTCTATTCAAGACCTTCATGCTTTACTGTCAGATTTCTTCAGGTCTGGAGAAAGCTCAGATGAAGATAAGCCCCGGCCGCTAGGAGGAAGGACACTCTATCATTGTGACGGCACGCGACTTTTTCTCGCTTGTATAGCAAAGTTTGCAGGATTGTAATGATTATTACATGAAATAAGATGTTCCTATATTAATAAGCAGATGATGCTCAGCCGTGGCAGTTGCTCAGAATTTTGATGAGCGTTGCGTCTTCCCAAGGACTGTCGCTTATTCTGGCAACATTTTGCTCTCTGTCCCCCACTCTCTTCAGCACATCTGGCTGGGACACCGCTGCCTCTCACGCTCTGCTTCCGGAAGGCAGAAATGTAATTAGCTCTCAGTCTCGTTTATTAGAGAATACACAGAGGAGCGGATCTGACGTTCACCAGGGATTCGCCAGTTGGAAATATTAAATTTGCTTGCATTTGACAATTAACGTTTTATAATCTACGCAAATTCCTTTAACCCATTTTGTGGAAAACATATTGCAGTGTCTTACCTGAGGAATGTGCTGACAGGAGACAAATTATATTAACGGGACTCGGCACTAGATTAGATTCCTATGTACTGAAGGAGGTTTTGTTATACTGCTTTGCCTCCTTAAAGGGGTTGTCTCGCTACAAGGAATAGCTTTCAAATTGTAGGGAACACAAAATAAAGACATTTTCCAAATATATTGCTTTGTTCCTCTGTTTTGCCTAAGGAGATACAAGTGAATTTATGACCTCCCTGGCTATTTCAGTTCCCTCAGTAACCTACCTGTAAACAATTCTCCCCCTGCTGTTTGTTCAATGAGATAACAGTGAGTGAAGTCATCACACAGGTCAAGGCAGTGTCCTGTGCTGCTCAGCAGCAAAAAGCTTGATTTATGTAAAATAAACAGAACTGTAATTAGGGCTTTGTTTTGGGTATCAGATAAGAAGTCCTGTTAGTATTTTGAGAAGCTAATCTGATCTAATTAGCATCTGAAAGCACAGCACAGCACAGAGCTGTACAAGCACAGAGCTGTATGCAAATGAGTCAGTCTGAACCAGGAAGTGACAGAGTATTTCATTCGTGCATTCCCTGAAACTCTGAAGGGAGACAACTCCTTTAAGAAAGAACTGGTGCACCTTGCCCATTTTACAGGCTATGGAGATGCGTACATCTTAAAATATCACCCCTGGACCCCCAAACTTAAACTAAACTGGTTGCCCTAACATCTATCCCACCCTGGCTCTCCTGTAGTATCTCTTGCCGCCAGGTCTGAAGGATGATAACAGACTATGCGGCAATAGTAGTTGTCGCTTATTGGCCTCTCAGAGAGATTAGCTCATATTTTGTCAGCATGATCATTAAAGAGGTTTTGCCACAAAGTAAAATTGGCATGGGAAGCAAATTAAATACTAAACATTTTCACCATTCATCACTATTAAAAATTGTGGCGCATTTCTGTTATAGATGCCTCCTTAGTGATCCATAGTGTACAGCTCATCTCCAGGGGATATGACCAGTGATGAGAGCTTCTCAGTCTTGCTGCACATGCTCAGACATCACCTCTCCTCTCAGGCAGCTGTCAGTAATTCCCTGCCTAGTAATTACACACACTCACTGCTGAGTGAGTGTTCAACCCCAGGTGCTGTCACTCTACTCCCGTCCTCTGTACTCCTTAGTAATCACACACACTCACTGCTGAGCGAGTGTTCAACCTTTGTGCTTTCATTCTACTCCCGTCCTCTGTACTCCTTAGTAATCACATAAACTCACTGCTGAGTGAGTGTTCAACCCCAGGTGCTGTCATTCTATTACCGTCCTCTGTACTCCTTAGTAATCACACACACTCACTGCTGAGCGAGTGTTCAACCCCAGGTGCTGTCATTCTAATCCTGTCCTCTGTACTCCTTAGTAATTAGTCACATAGTGCAAATAAATAAAAATAAACCTCAGTCAGGTCTGTGGACTGAGACCAAAAAAATCCACATTTGATTTCTGGAGGGCTTTGAACCTAGGACTTCTTTGTTGGAAGAAAGAGCTATGAGTGGTACATAAGCAGAGCTTTGTTAGATTAGAGTGAGCACACTGGGAGGAAAGACATGGTGATGTGAAGCCTGATGGGTCACATGATATGCAGTTCAAACAAATCAGACTGTGAATGGTAAATAAATGTGACCATTACTATGGTTTCAGGAGATCAGGGGTGTGTGATATATATATATAAATCCATATGGTGTATTGCAGTGCGCACAGGTACCCTGTTTCCCCGAAAATAAGACACCCCCGAAAATAAGACATGGTGCATTTTTTTTGATGCAATTCAGAGTTTGCCTGCTTCTACTGATTGTGATGAAATCACTGCAGGATATTAATATAGGTTGATGTTTTGTTCAACAATAAATGTGAATTCTTGTTCGTGGAGGAATAAGACGTCCCCTAAAAATAAGTGTTAGCTCATCTGTAGGAGCAAAAACGAATAGAAGACACTGACATATTTTCGGGGAAACAGGGTATGTGCCAAAAAACTCCTGCATTGCGCTGTTGAACCTTCAATGCGAATACAATGCACAACGGCCCGAGACAAATATTTGCCTCCTATACTTAATTATTTGGCGGCACAAATACGTCTGAATGAATTGAATTTTCCAGCATGCGCAAAAATAGGAGAGTAAATACACATCATCTGAATGACGGCGCGTATTTTACATTACAGTCTAGGAGGAGTGCACTTGAACATTGTTTTTGCCGCATATTTTTTAGTAGTGTTTTGGCAATAAATACGTGAACATGCCCATAGGCTTACATCATGTGATTCAGTGTAAAGTAAGACTGTAGTGCAGTCTAGAACATAGTTAGGCCTGGTTCACGTCTGTGGCAGAGGTTCCCTTCAATGCCTCCATCATAAACTCCATGAAAAAACGAGTGCTGCAGGCACTGGAAACCCATTGGACCCCATTGTAATTAGCAAGGTCTGTCGGGCTCTGTGGGTGTCCATCATAAAACAGATCCAGTGCAGCCTTTATTTATATATTTTTTTTGCTCCTATAAAGGAACTTAAAGGGGTTTTGCCACTATGTAATGTTGACGTGGGATCCTCCAAAATGGGTATTTAAACACTTTTCTAAATATATGTGATTACAAAAAGTGAAGCCTGTAAGAGCTACAGCTTTCTTTACATGCCCTTAGATTCCTGACTGTTTACATTAGACACGACCCGGAGCTGACAGTAGCTGATCTGGCCGCGCTTGCGTGTTTGCACTTCTTATCTGATAGCAGGGAACATGAAAGAGCTTTGAAGGGACTGGGGAGAAAGATTCTTTGTCTTTTGTATAGAGTATCCACTGGTTGTAATGTAATTATCTTAGTAAACATGCAGACGCTCCCTCGCTTTATAAGGGAGTGGGGTGAAAGATCTTTTGTATAGAGAATCCACTGGTTGTAATGTAATTATCTTAGTAAACATGCAGACTCTCCCTGCAACACTGCTCACCTCCCTCCCTCTCCCCCTGCAGCTGGATTGAAAGAAGGCTGCCTGCTGAACTTATCTTCTCTCCTGAGCACAGAAGAAGGAGAAATAAAACGCATATAGCTTGTGCACAATACAGTTCTGCTCTGTGGATTAGCAAAACAATGTTTGCTCAACTACAGAGACTGAGTATCAGGAGCGTGCAGGCGAGGTGGAGCGATGACATCACAGCGGAGGTACTCGTTTTTTTTAAACACAGGAACACAACGCCCCTTTTGTCAGGCCACAAGAGGGGAGTATCAGCTTGTTAGGTAAGGAACTCACTTCTTGGCAAAACCCCTTTAAATATGGAAATCACAACGCAGCTTGGATCGAGCCTTAGAGAACTGATTTGTCTATTTTTCTTCTTTCCTGCTCACAGTTTCATAAGTAAACTTACTAGACAGACAGAGGTTCACCAAGTTGAACTCATCAAGTACCTTTGCTCGCATCCTAGTGCTTTGTTAGACTCCTTCAGTTCTGTCCTCTTTAACCCTGCTTGCACAACAAGGTAGAGTAGCAGAATGAGTGAAAACTGTGCTCCGACCCTATTAAAGGTGCACAGATGTTACCGGACTGTATTATTCTACCGGCTGACACTGATGTGTTATCTACATGGCTGCGCCGGTGCCATTGATATGTTATTGCATGTACTTAGTATGTTGTATTGCCCCATGGACATAACACCTTTATATTTAGGACTGGACACTCAGTCATCAACTGGTTGTTGGTTTCTAGGAAGCAGAAAGGGGCCTGACCTTGGTATGGAGGCTCTTGTTGTGACCACTGGTACTCCGATCACAGGTCCCATTTAGGGATATATAAGACACCAGTGGGATTGCATGCTTTACTAATGTATGGCGTCTAAGCAGCCTATGGCTGATTTGTGCTTACGAGTGGATTAGAGCTTGTCAACACTATGAGGGACCAGGCTGGAATAGCCGACCACTGATGAAACCAGTGAGAGTGACGTCAGGCCCGTGATGAAGCAGTGATGTTGGTCAGTCAGAAGAGGACAGTGAACTGACCACTTGTTTGGGACACCTTTTGTCAGGGCTGTATGTGAGTGGTGATGATGAGATGGTGTATTATTAGCCTTTTAGAGGGTCAGTTGAGGAAGGTGTCAGGCTAATGATGCCAAAGCTAGGGTAGTGGGAACTAGGACTGAATAGAGACTTATTGGGTATAGAGTTTTGTGTCCTAGTTAGTGACAGTACTTAGCAGGTTGACCCATTTAAGCCTGAGTCATGTTAAGTGGGCACAGAGTGGGGGGCAGTTAGTAGAATTAGCTGGAAAGTAGAGAAATTATGGGCAGTGACCCTTATTCTGCTGAACTGAGCTTGGGTGCTCAGGTCAGTTAGCTGTGGTTTGGGTTTGGTGGTGGTCTAGGGGTGAAGGTACTTGGCAGGTTGACCCATTTAAGCCTGAGTCAGGTAATGTGGGCACAGTGTGGGGGGCGGTTAGTAGAATTAGCTGGAAAGTAGACAAATTACCGAGAGTAACCCATTCTGTTGAACTGATCTTGGGTGCTCAGGTCAGTTAGCTGTGGTTTGGGTTTGGTGGTGTTCCTAGAGGTGAAGGTACTTGGCAGGTTGACCCTTTTAAGCCCGAGTCAGGTTAAGTGGGCACAGAGTGGGGGACAGTTAGACACATTATGGGTAGTGACCCTTATTCTGTTGAACTGAGCTTGGGTGCTCAGGTCAGTGAGCTGTGGTTTGGGTTTGGTGGTGTTCCTAGGGGTGAAGGTACTTGGCAGGTTGACCCATTTAAGCCCGAGTCAGGTTAAGTGGGCACAGAGTGGGGGACAGTTAGATACATTATGGGTAGTGACCCTTATTCTGTTGAACTGAGCTTGGGTGCTCAGGTCAGTTAGCTGTGGTTTGGGTTTGGTGGTGTTCCTAGAGGTGAAGGTACTTGGCAGGTTGACCCTTTTAAGCCCGAGTCAGGTTAAGTGGGCACAGAGTGGGGGACAGTTAGATACATTATGGGTAGTGACCCTTATTCTGTTGAACTGAGCTTGGGTGCTCAGGTCAGTTAGCTGTGGTTTGGGTTTGGTGGTGGTCCTAGGGGTGAAGGTACTTGGCAGGTTGACCCATTTAAGCCTGTCAGGTAATGTGGGCACAGAGTAGGGGGCAGTTAGTAGAATTAGCTGGAAAGTAGACAAATTACAGAGAGTAACCCATTCTGTTGAACTGAGCTTGGGAGCTCGGGTTAGCTGTGGTTTGGGTTTGGTGGTGTATTATTAAAGGGGGCTGTGCCAATGAAGACATTTATCACCTGTCCACAGGATAGCTGATAAATGTCTGATCACAGGGGGTCCCACTGAGTTCCCCATTCTTCCGTGCTGCACTTGTGCAGTGGCGAAAGCTCTTCACGGAGCAGTGGCTGAACATGCACACTGCTGCTCCATTCACAGTTTATGAGGCCAAGTACAGGTGATAAATATCCTTAGTGACACAACCCCTGTGACACCGAGGAGCTACTTTCTAACAACTAGCTTCCGTTATAGAGAGTTCCACGACGTTCACGTTGTAGTGCCACCTTGTGCATGGCAACCGTCAAGTTTTATGCCCACCGATCGACTAAAAACCACCAAAATTGAAGAATTTTCTCCTGTATGTATGTGTTTGTGTTCTTGCTTTACTGAACTGCGGCACCTATACATTTTGAGCCAGAAAGGCTATGATATCATAGTAATGTATCCTGGCTATATTGTTTTACAGTGTGCAAAGGCCACAAAACGAAGGAAAATACATGTTGTGCCATTAGCCTCCAAGGATACTGTTTATCGCCGATTAAAAAAAAAGAGGATGAAAAGCAACATTAAAACGGCCACATGGATTCATGAAGAACATAATCCTCACAAAGGCTCAAAAGAGCATGAATATGAAAATAATTAAAGTAACAGGAAAACAGACACAGAGCAATAAGGGAAGATTCATGGTCACAGCTCTTGAACAAACAAAGCACAAGTCACATTTAACCGTCTTTGAAAATGAAAGCTCCATTATTGAACCTTGCTCATTCAATCCACATTTGCATCATTTGTTGTTGCAGCTGAACTACAATATGTTCCGGTAAATAGAGAAACCCATTGTCCCTGCCAGGGGCGTATTTAGGAGTAGACAGTGAGTGACATATTGTTATTGGAGCTTCCTTATAGTCTGGTCTAATGTCCACGATCTAATGTTGACGTGGGATCCTCCAAAATGGGTATTTAATCACTTTTCCAAATATATGTGATTACAAAAAGTGAAGCCTGTGAGAGCTACAGCATTGCTCAGTTCCCCTTAATTCCCTGACAGTTTACATTAGACACGACCAGGACACTGACAGGAGCTGATCTGGCCGCGCTTGCCTGTTTGCACTTCTTATCTGATGACAGGGAACATGAAGGAGCTTGCAAGAGGCTGGGGAGAAAAGTGCAGTGTATGAGGCTGTCTGCTGTATAGAGAATCCACTGGTTGTAATGTTATTATTTGAGTAAACTTTGCAGACGCGCCCTGCTTCCTCGCTCTCTGCTCAGCCCCCTCCTCTCTCTCCCCTGTGACTCGGCATGCTTTGTTTATGCTTCCTCGCTCTCTGCTCACTCCCTTCCTCCCTCTCCACTGTGACTCTGCATGCTTTGTTTATCTTCTCTCCTGAGCAGATAAGAGGTAAGGAACTCACTTCCTGGCAAAACCCCTTTAAGTAATTCACTTTTCCATAATGGAGTATGGCCATATGTCCACCTTGAGCTTCAACCACCCTATAACCACCTTGACTCAAGTGAAACCATCATAGATCAATCAGACTCAGTGGTGAAATAGTGATCAAGCTTGTGGTCATGGGAAGCGGGCTCTCTGTTCCAAAACTGAGCATAACCGTGGGTCCACTTCAGGCGTAAACTACATGAGTGACTTCTCATAGTCTGCAGCCTACTACCATTGTGTGTGATTGAGATTTACAAAAGTGGTGCTTCCAGCAGCATTGTGGGGTAGGCTTGAAGTGGACCCACAGCCAATGCTCGTACTGAGGAACGTTGATTGAGTTTGTGGTCATGTCAGCAGTTATTAGTAGCCTGACTGCTCACTTCTACTAGTCATGGAAAGGATCACCGCTTATCAACCAGCATGACAGCGGGTTCCCCATGGACTACAGCTGCAAGGGTGACCACTACTAGCATGTCCTTATACAACTGAAACCAGCAGTGATCTATTATCTGCTTTGGATGGTCAATGGCATCTGCATATTTGCTTATAGTCATCGTGAGGAGCTCACTGCTTTTCAAACGGACAGGGATTGCCATCTGCCATTAGCTCAGGGGCGTAGCTAGGGTCATCTTTTCCATTGGGCACACTAAGCAGTTGCTTGGGGGCCCCACAAGTCGGTGGGCCCCAGGTGGTAAATGTGTGTACCAGGAATACAAGAAACATATCCTGGATCCCTTGGTTGGCTTTGCTTATTTAACTGTTTGTGTGTTTTTCGGATGTGCAAACAGTTAAAAACCATGGTGGAGAAGGGAGCTAAAGGCTCCCTGCTCTGTCAATTAGTCTTGTAGGCTTCAGACTGCCGATGACCAGACATAAGTGGCGCGAGGCATGGCCTAGTGTGATGCCATGTATTTGGGCAGGGCCCACTGCAGTGTTATGTCCGGGGGTCTATAATGCTGTTAAAGGGGTTTTTCCCAGGAAGTGAGTTCCTTACCTCTTATCTACTCAGGGGAGAATATAAACAAAGCACACTGAGTCATGAACGGCTGCAGGGTTGAGACCGAGGGGGTGAGCAGAGAGCGAGGAAGCAGGGAGCGTCTCTTAAGTTTACTCAAATAATAACATTACAACAGTGGATTCTCTATACAGCAGACAGCCTCATACACTGCACTTTTCTCCCCAGCCCCTTGCAAGCTCCTTCATGTTCTCTGTTATCAAATAAGAAGTGCAAACACGCAAGCGCGGCCAGATCAGCTCCCTGTCAGTGTTCTGGTCGTATCTATTGTAAACTTTCAGGAAACTAAGGGGGACTGAGCAAGGCTGTAACTCTCACAGGCTTCACTTTTTGTAATCACATATATTTAGAAAAGTGATTAAATACCCATTTTGGAGGATCCCACGTCAACATTACATCGTGGCAAAACCCCTTTAAGACTGCTCTGGGCGTACCTATAGGGGGTGCAGTGGTAGCAGTTGCTCCTAGGCCCTGCAGCTTGAGGAAGCCCAAAAGCCCTTCTGCCACTTAAGAAGACACCAGTATTGTAAATGGCACATGGTAACTGGGGGGCCCCATTTCACTTTTTGCAGTAGGGCCCAAGAGCTTGAAGTTACACCTCTGCATTAGCTTAACCTGCAGTGTAGTCTCGCTACCAAAACCATCAGTGATGAACTGCTTGCTCCTGATATATTGCCTGTTAGGTTGACTATGGTGCTTGTGGCCATGACAGTTTGCTAACCCATCATCAAATGTGGCCATAAATCTGCTGAAAGACTAATTTATGTGCATTCATTTTTATGGAACCAAATAGATGCAACAAAAATTTACATTGTCTTAGATCTTAATTACGCTTTATGAAATACCTCGCTGGTGTAAGTGCAAGCACCACTGCATGTGTTTAAGGCTTTAAAAACATGCAATTAACTGGATGTCTTAGAATGGGTTTCTCCCTGCAATGATTAGCTTTTAATTTCAAGAAAAAAGTAAATAAAGATTATTACCAAATACATTGCTGTTCTGATTTTGCTTTGTTTAGGAGATAAAGGAGTTTTTTTTATTGCTAGTGTACACAAGTGTCTTTCTCTCCTCTCTCATAGCTCCAAGCTACTCTCTGACCACGGTGAGTCACTCCCTGCTGAGTCCTATCTCTAGCACAAGAGCTTGTTTAAGTAAATGATAAGTTTTAACCTTTAGAGCTCTGCAGCCTTGTATACCACATATCACAAACCTCCTGCAGTCATGTCACTGTAACAGGAATAGCAGAGCTGATAATGCATTATAGAACCACCCAAATCTGACCAGGAAGTGTAAGTCTTAAGCTAGCTGTGGGTCTGTGAAACAGCATAGTGAGACAACCCCATAAAAGGGGTATTCTAGAATACAAATCTTGACTCTAAGCTACTCTCTGACCATGGTGAGTCACTCCCTGCTGAGTCCTATCTCTAGCACAGGAGCTTGTTTAAACCTCTTGCAGTCATGTCACTGTAACAGGAATAGCTAGGAATAGCAGAGCTGATAATGTATTCACTGCTATAGAACCACCCACAACCTGACCAGGAAGTTTGAGTCTGAAGCTGGCTGTGGCTCTATGAAACAGCATGGTGAAACAACCCCTTTAAAGGGGTATTCTGGTATACAAAACTTGACTCTAAGCTACTCTCTAACCATGGTCATTCACTCTCTGCTGAGTCCTATCTCTAGCATGAGAGCTTGTTTTTCTAAGTACATGATAAGTTTTAACCTTTAGAACTCTACAGCCTCGTGTACCACAGATTACGAACCTCCTGCAGTCATGTCACTGTAACAGTAATAGCAGAGCTGATAATGCATTCACTGCTATAGAACCACCCACAACTTGACCAGGAAGTGTGAGTCTGAAGCTGGCTGTAGCTCTGTGAAGCAGCATGGTGAGATAATCCCTTTAAAGGTGTATTCTAGTATACAAAACGACTCATATTAAAAGTGCGAGACATAAAGTAAAAATCTTCAATATTAAGTTATTAAATATTTTTAGTAGTTTCCCACATAATCACTCACTGATTACTGGCTCAAAACCCAGATGCTATAGCTTGTTGCCAAGGGATACGACCTGTAGTTAATTTTCAACTTTCTGGTCAGGCATGCTCAGATCCAGCACTATATAGGATATTCAAAGCCTAACAATCACCTATTAAGCCCTACCTAAATAGCAGGGACCCCGCCCCGAGAAGGGTGACCCCACTCTACGGAGACTGGCCCTAAACACACCAAAAAAAAAGAAATGCTGAATATATCACTTATAGTATCCAATTGTACATAATTTATATAGTATATTAGGACCGACGCATTTTCACCCTTTAGATAATGGTTCATCGGGGATATACAAAGGGCACAAGAAACTAAGTAAATATGCCAAACCTATGTGACAATAGGGTGTCACTAGGGTGCAATTTGGGCAATAGGGTGCCCAAGGGTGTCACTAGATAGAGGAAAGCAGTCTGAAATAGAAGTCAGCAATGCATGATGGGGACTGTAGTCTGCTATACACATTAACTGCCGCCGAAGCCATGGCCACTCTTGCTGCACTGTGAGCACATAGGGGGCAATAGGGGGCATATGTCAGTTATACATGTTTAGGATGCAGCATTACTGTTATACCATTGCTCTGTGTGTAATCACATTTTCAAGATTTTTATTTCAACACCGGATTACCCCTTTAAAGGGATTCTGCCAAGAAGTGAGTTCCTTACCTCTTATCTGCTCAGGAGAGAAGATAAAGCATGCTGAGTCATGAAGGGCTGCAGGGGTGAGAGGGAGGGGGGTGAGCAGAGAGTAAGGAAAATGGGAGCGTCTGCAATGTTTACTCAAATAATTACATTACAACCAGTGGATTCTCTACTGTATACAGCAGACGGCCTCACACACTGCACTTTCTCCACAGCCCCTTGCAAGCTCCTTCCTGTTCCCTGTCATCAGATAAGAAGTGCACACACGTAAGGCGGCCAGATCAGCTCCTGTCAGTGTCCTGGTCGTGTCTAATGTAAACTTACAGGAAACTAAGGGGGACTGAGCAGTGCTGTAGATCTCAGAGGCTTCACTTTTTGTAATCACATATATTTAGAAAAGTGATTAAATACCCATTTTGGAGGATCCCACGTCAACATTACATCGTGGCAAAACCCCTTTAACTTCAATTTATGGCTTGTGATAATGGTTATAAAAAGTAGCACAGTTTTCCCAAATTCAAGGGCTATAATAGCCTAAGGAGCCATAGTGTGATCTCTCTGGTCACCTGTTTACCATAAGGTATGGTAAGGTATGCAGTTTGTACAATTTTTTTGTTTTGAGACTAATATTCATCATAAAAAATGAATAAAAAAATTCACATTTTGTACGTTTTCCATAACCCTTTTAAAATGTATTTTACATTAAAACCACAGGGAGGGTTTTTTTTTATTATTTTAACTAGCCTATGTACTAAGCGAACACCCCAAACGTTGTATAATCAATGTCCTGGCTTCAGCACTCAGCTCCACTCTCTGAAGGATTTTTCTGCTGTGCTAATGGGAAAAGTAACTCAGTTTTACAAATCCAAAAGCAAGTGCAAAAAAAAAAAAATCAGCAGAATGTAACACTCAATCTCCGTAGTGTGACTGCACCCCTGCAGAGGCGACAGGCGGGGAGCTCAGTCCTTAACACCTTGAGGGACAAAACAATTCCTCTTTATATTCTATACTAGAACTTTATGCCGTGCCGTGTTCTTGTATGACACTTTGTTATTTACCAGACAAGTTGCACCTGATGTAAGTTCCATTTCTGAGAAATATTTATTACTGTTTAAATTTTGTTGATTTGTGTTTTGGAAAAAAAATGCAGAAAAAAAGAAATTCTGCTACAATTTTTTTCAATTTTTTTTTTTAACCATGCATCAATCACTATAACTGATGCTATAAATTAATCGTACCGGTTGTTACGCCATATAGGTCGATGACATTTTATGTTTTGTGATTTATTTTCTCCCTTTAAATGTTACGATCAGTGGTGCCCAATGATTAACGGGGTTAAAGCATATGTTGGCAACCTGTCAGGTGCCATCAACAGGTGAATGGGGTCTAGTAGACTGCATGGACTACAGGTAGTCCCCCGGGTTACGAACGGGATAGGGACTGTAGGTTTGTTCTTAAAGGGGTTGTCTCACTACATTGATTCATCTCACCTAAGTCCTGTTTTCTTGGTTTCATTCTGAATTCAGGGGCGTGTATACTGGCTTCTACTAGGCTGCAGTAGAAGCCAGGTCTGTAGCTATAGCGACCAATGCTGGCAGCCTATCATGAGAGAGTGAATAGGTCTGTAGCTATAGCAACCATTGCTGACAGCCTATCATGAGAGAGTGAATAGGTCTGTAGCTATAGCAACCATTGCTGACAGCCTATCATGAGAGCTGGAACAGGTCTGTAGCTACAGCAACCAGGGCTAGCAGCCTATCATGACAGATTGAACAGGTCTGTAGCTACAGCAACCAGTGCTGGCAGCCTATCAGGAGAGCTCGAACAGGTCTGTAGCTACAGCAACCAGTGCTGGCAGCCTATCAGGAGAGCTCGAACAGGTCTGTAGCTACAGCAACCAGTGCTGGCAGCCTATCAGGAGAGCTCGAACAGGTCTGTAGCTATAACAACCAGTGCTGGCAGCCTATCAGGGGAGATTGAATAGGTCTGTAGCTATAGTGACCTGAGGAGCTGATGCAGCCCATACAAGAGGGGATATCTAGGAATAGGTAGGACACTGTTATTGGACACATATTGCAAAGTGACTTGTTTTTGCAAGATCTTTAATATAAAAAGCAGCGATCCTTGTAGTGAGACAACCTCTTTAAGTTGAATTTGTATGTAAGTCGGAACAGGTATAGTTATTAAATGTAACTCAAGCACAAAAGTTTTTTTTTTTAGTTTTGGATAGTGCAGGGAAGGGTTTTTACATTTGTTTCGCTGTCTGTGCCCCTGTTAAGAAGATTTCACCTCATTTTCACCTCATGTGCTGCTGTGGCATGCTGGAACTTGTCGTTCCACAGCTACTACCTGCTGTGGAACATGGAACTACAAGTGCCAGCAGGTTCCATACGTCTCCATTTGTAATTAGGGGACAAATATAAGTCGCAAGAGTGTAAGTCGGGGACTGCCTGTATTCTACTGTCTAGTTGCCATGTAGATGGGCCCCGCGCACTTAGGTGTTGATGCACTGACCTTAGTACATAGGAAAGCCTCTGCTGTAGAAAACTGTAAAACTACAACCTTGAATTCAGCACAATTCATAAAGTTGGTAAAACGTGACTAAATATTTATAAGGCATCATTTGATCAATGCACTCTTGAGTTTTGCCTTTGTGGCTGCTTCTTTGCCCAAATGTGAAGCTCTAGTCAGGCCTCATGCTCCTGGGCATCTGGTGTCCCGCTGATAATTTAGATGTGATATGCTCTTTCATGTTGGCTATCTTATGAGTACAATAAACGTATGCACTCTCAGAAGCTGGCTTTTTCGCAGTACTTGACCACAGGAAGCCGATATCCCCATTCTTCTCCGATACAAGGAGCTTTGGTGATGAAGACGGTGTTACTGTTGGCGTCTGTAATAGCAACCTGTGATTTATTTAAGCTGCGCGTGAGATTTCCCTTGTGGAGTAACCAGAATTTCAAAGTTTGCTCAGATTGAGAACAGAATTTAGGGCCACATGTATGAAACTATTTAAGTCTAAAACTCTGTGGGCAAAAAAGTGAATTTTAGACCTAAACAGTTTCATACATGTGGCCCTTAGTGCCAAGGAGTTTGGGAATTTAGGTTATGGGCTCTGACATATTAATATGGCCACAAAGATGTATAAGGCTAGGTTCACACGGCTTATTTGCGGGGCGTAATTACGCAGTGTGGACGGGGGGCGGCACCTCACCGGCCCACAGACTATCATTACTAGCGGCGCGTATACGCCGCTGGTAATTCACATGTCACTTATCTCCCCCCGCGGCGGATTCACCGAGCAGGGAGAGGAGACGTAATCCATAGTTCTCTATGAGAACTGTGGATTACCGTAATGACTGGGGCGTATTCCAGCCGTAATTTGCGCACTCCGGCGCGTAATTACGGACTGAAATACGTCCAATTTTAAGCCGTGTGAACATAGCCTAAGAAGCAAGGTGGGAAATGACATAGGGAGTGGGATGCAAGGGCCACCCAGAAACTATTTACTGCTCTGGTGCCAAAACATTATTGGTACTCAAAGCGGTTTGCGTGAAGGTGGCCTTAGATTGTAGAAGATTAGAGAGACACAAATTGAATGTGTAACCCAGAATAGAATAGAGATGTCCTTACGATAAATGTTTTAGTACTGTACTTTATGGCTGTTCTGATTTTAGGCTTTTTGTTAGTTACAAGGTTCCATGTTTAGATGGCCCTGCAAGGTTCTAGACTCCAAGGCGATGTTCACACGGCTGATTCTGGGACGGATTTCGTTCCGTATTGTGCGCCATACTGCGTGCCAATACGGCTGAAATCCGTCCCAGTCATTTTGGTTATCCACAGTTCTCATAGAGAACTATGGATTCCGTCTCCTCTCCCGGCTCGCGAAATACGGCGAGCGGGGAGAAAGTGACATGCACATTATCCCGGCGGGATCCGCGCCGTGGATAATGAAAGTCTATGGGGACGGCGGGCTGCGGCCCCCCCTGCCCCGCCCCTGTACACACACCATAATTGCGGGCAAAATCCGTCTCGCAATTACAGCGTCAATCAACCGTGTGAACTTCACCTACGGTGTTTTTCAGAAACAGTCAGAAGTAGAAGTAATGCAATAAACGAGCAATAAGAACAGGCTTTTGTCTCTTCAGGCTTTTTTTTTGTTTTATATAAAAAGTTCTTAAGAAAGAAAGTTTCTTTTTATAGGACACATACTGTATCAATGGATCCTTTTTCCACCTACAGGCAGTCCCCGGGTTACAAACAGGATAGGGACTGTAGGTTTGTTCTTAAGTTGAATTTGTATGTAAGTCAGAACAGGCATATTTACATGTAACTCCAGCAAAAAAAAAATTGGGATAGTACAGGGAACAGTTTTTACATTTGTTTTGCTGTCTGTGCCCTTTTTTTTTAGAAGATTCCACCTAACTTTCTGTATCTCATGTGCAGCTGTGGCATGCTGGCACTTGGTTAGCATGGGGCGTGACTCAGTGCTGAATGTCAGCCACGCCCAATAAGTCTCCGTTTGTAACTAGGGGACGTATGTCGGAACGATGTAAGTCGGGGACTACCTGTATATGCTATTAAAAGTTTTTCCTGAAACTTTGCTAGAAAACAAGCAACAGATCCAAAATGTGTTACAACACGAGCACATAAGAACCACCGTACTCAGTGACCCAATGGGCTTTGCTGAAATTTGCTGATATATATATACTGTGTGTCGGCATCTTCTTATAGCCTCAGCCATCCTAATGTAGAGCAACAATTCTTTTTCTCAGACCCCCAGACAGTTCAGTTCTTTCCTATTAGGTGCCATATTGAACTTCCAGTGACCAGTATGAGAGAGTGAGAGAGCGATAAAACCAAATTTAACACACCTGCACCTTTCAGACCTTGTAACACTAACAAGTCACATTACACCATGGAAGAAAAATGGCAAATTGGGCCCATTTTTTCCATTTTCACTTAGGGGTGTACTCACTTTTGTTGCCAGCGGGGGAGATACTGATGGCTGTGTGTAGAGATATTTTGAGGGCACACCAAATTTACACTATTATACAAGCTGTGCACTGACATACAAGTGTCAGATCTTCAGTGTAGTCCCATGAGAAGATATAATACAATACTTGGAGAAATGTGAGGGTGTTCTTACCTTTGTGATATAATGTGTGTTTGTGTGTCTGTATATATACACACAATTTCTTGAGATGCACACTAGTGTATATATGTATATATATATATATATATATATAAATTATATATATATATATATATAAAATCACAACAATTTCTTAGATGGACTAGTATATAATATATATCATAAATATATATATATATTGTACTATATATATATATATATAATATATATATATATATATATATATATATATATATAAATATACTAGTGCATCTAAAAAAATTAGAATATCATTGAAAATTAGAGGGGATCTTGTTATTGTTATAGAGTTGACAAATGTATTATATTACACCTTGTCATTCATACTGTAATGAGTCTATACAATATGTGGGTCTCGCCATTTGACTAAACTTATTGGTATCAGTTATCTTTTCGGTGACAATCTGATATTCTAATTTTTGGGATGCACTAGTATATACATATATTTAAATTTTTATAAGGATTAATTTGTATACTATTTTTAATTATGAATTGTAATTATATTCCTATTGTAATATTATATCCTTAACTGTACACTACTGTTATTTATATGAATCATGATGTTTTGAATATGATTATACACTTTTCTTTGTCACGATATTTGCATATTTTTGCATATACTGTAGATTGATTTATTTGCATATGCATGTATATATATAAATATTGTGCACCACCGTTATACTTTGCTTGAGAAAGACTCTTGTGAGTCGAAACTTTGCTCTGTGGACATGCTGGAATAAATATTTTTTTATTTTTTCACTGCATTTTGGAGTGCTGCGATTTTTCTTGCTATATGTATGAGGACTTGTGACGTAAGTCGAACATTGCAGGCACCAATATATTATTTTTATTTTTAATGTGATTATTTTATATTATATAATATATATATATATATATATATTTGTGTGTGTGTGTGTTTTTGTGTGTATATATATATATATATATATATATATATATACATACATACATATGTACACACATAATAAATACACACACTCAATGCAGATTTCAGTTATCTAAAAGTTTCACACATTCCTCCCCTCCCCCCTCCCCCATGGTCTGCCACAACTAAGCACATCCGAGAATCCTCCTAAGTTATCCTACCCATTGCCACCCTCCTGATCATACTAGCGGCACCCACACGATTACCATGACAAGAATGCCGTCACAACAGGACAACTGCCTGCAGCTCGTTAACACCATGCTCGTCATGCATTGTGACGAGGTTTAACTGAAATTATTAGGAAACCTCATTGATTACGGGTTTAGCAAGTTTGTAAAAACTCAATTTAAACCTATAAAATATTGAGACCTATAGATCCCCAGCTTGTCGCCCGCTGTATAATCATATTCACCACCAGCTCATTATATTTTCAGACAGAAACCCCTTTTTGGCCTTTTCAAACAGAGACTATTGACAGCTGTGATGAATGGAGCAGGAAATATTAATGTGTAGCGCTGGCTGAGGCTTGCTGAGAAATTACAGAATATTTCTATTTACTTCAAGGAGGGGTCCAAGATTAGAAAAATGTATCTCTCCCCCCTCCGACCAGAAACGGCGCTACATCTGTCAATGGACTGTGTATTGTACTTCAGCTCATCCTGATTCAAATGAAGGTGACTTAAAGAGGTATTCCTATGTCCTACTAGGAAATGATTAAAGGGGTTTTGCTGTGAAGTGAGTTGCTTACCTCTTATCTGGCTCAGGAGAAAAGATAAACAAATCATGAAGGGTGCAGGGGGGAGAGGGAGGGGGCTGAGCAGAGAGGAGCAGATAGGGAGAAAGAAGGGAGCATCTGCAATGTTTACTCAAATAATAACATTACCACCAGTGGATTGTCCATACAGCCGAAAGCCTCATACACTGCACTTTCTCCACAGTCCCTTGGAAGCTCATTCATGTTCCCTGTCATCAGATAAGAAGTGCAAACACGCAAGTGCGGCCAGATCAGCTCCTGTCAGTGTACTGGTCGGTCTAATGTAAAGTTTCAGGAAACTAAGGGAATCTTAGTCAGGCTCTAGCTCTCAGAAGCTTCACTTTTTGTAATCACGTATATTTAGAAAAGTGATTAAATGCCCATTTTGGAGGATCCCACGTCAACATTACATCGTTGGACCTGAAACGCGTGGGCTTTTCCTAGAGTAATTGTTCAGCTTGAACTTCTGTGGAAAGCTACCATGATCTTTATGAGAAAATAAAGGATTTACTTTTATACTAACAAGAATTTGGTCTTCCATCTCTCGACTTGAAGCCGGTATTGTTTCTACTAGGATATGCCCTCACTTTATGATTGGTGGGAGTTTGACCTATAGGAATCCCCGCCTATCATAAGAATAAAGGGGACCTGGTGTTTTTTATTTAAAAGAACCCCCAGACTGTGAACAGGTCTGGTTGCAGTTCCCTGTACAGCCACGTGGCTGGGGGCACCACTGTGCAGGTACAAGAGTACTTGTACTCCGAGTACTACGCCAGCGATACATCCCCTTCATTCTAACATAGACTGTATGCATTAAGGAGAGTTGGTCCTCAAGGTGTTGGCAACTCGATGCTCTCTTGCCCCCTTCAATTTAGGACAGGACCATCCCTTGCAGAAAAGAAGGGTGTTGTGATCCTAAAGCTGGATCTAGAGATGACATTTTTTGCCAGCAGAGTCCACTGAGTACTCCAGTACTGCGATCACCTAAGGTTCAGTGTATCTACAGCTTAGGCCCTCAACTCGTATTGTTTGTACCCCAGTTTTCTAAGGGGTACTCACAGTATTGTACGATCTTGGCCTTGGTAGTACTTTAATGTAATTTACTTCACATTATGTTACATAGAACGGTTGAAAAAAGACACGTGTCCATCAAGTTCAACCAAGGGTGGGGAAAATGTGGGTGACGGGAGGGAGACAAGGAGTTCGAGCCCAGCCCCCCCACTGGTGAATGCCCTGAAACCCACAAGGCAAGAACCAATCTGCTCCAGGGAAGACCCCATCTCTGACCCCAGAGCCGCCACCAGACAGGACCCAGAATTTTACATGGCTACATGCACATTAATATTCTTTAGTTTCAGGTAGGTATCTCAGCCTTTCTTGAAACCCTCACCTGTTCCTGCTGTGACCAGCTACTCAGGAAGCTATTCCACAGATTTACAGTTCTCACAGTGAAGAACGCTTTTCTCCTCTGGAGATTGAATCCTTTTTTTCTCCAGCAGACGGGAATGTCCCCTTGTCTTTTTAAGGGGCTTTACATGAAATAACATTTCCCCATACTTTTTGTAGGCACCATTTATATATTTATATAAATAAATCATGTCCCCCCGAAGCTGTCTTTTCTCAAGACTAAATAAGTTTAATTCTACTAGCCTCTCCTCATAACTAAGATTATCCATTCCCCTTATAAGTTTGGTTGCTCGTCTTTGTACTCTCTCTATCTCCATTACATCTTTTCTATAAACTGGAGCCCAGAACTGAACAGCATATTCCAAGTGAGGACGCAGCAATGCTTTGTACAGAGGTAGAATTACATCCTTGTCCCGCGAGTCCAGGCCTCTTTTAATACACGCCAATATCTTACTTGCCCTAGAGGCAGCTGATTGACACTGTATGCTGTTCTGTAGTCTATGATCTACAAGAACGCCCAGATCTTTCTCAACAAGCGATTCTCCAAGTTTTTCTCCCCCTAGGACATATGATGCCTGTAGATTGTTTCTACCCAGATGCAAATCCTTACATTTATCCACATTGAACCCCATTTGCCAAGTGGATGCCCAAGCACTCAGTGTGTCCAGGTCTGTTTGCAATTTATGAGTATCTTCCATAGATTGCACTACCCTGCATAGCTTGGTGTCATCTGCAAAAATCGAAACCGTGCTATTGATCCCATGTATTGATTTACATTAAATACATTTTCCCCATACTTTTTGTAGGGACCATTTATATATTTAAATAATTTAATCATATCCCCCCGAAGCCGTCAAGACTAAATAAGTTCAATTCTACTAACCTCTCCTCATAACTAAGATGCTCCATTCCCCTTATAAGTTTGGTTGCTCGTCTTTGCACTAAGATGCTCCATTCTCCTTATAAGTTTGGTTGCTTGTCTTTGCACTCTCTCTAGCTCCATTACATAGGGTGCTCAGAATCTCTGGCCTGCAGGACAACTCATTTACTAATGTCCCTAGTGGCCAAACATTAGCACAACAAACTAAGATGCTCCATTCCCCTTATAAGTTTGGTTGCTCGTCTTTGCACTAAGATGCTCTATTCCCCTTATAAGTTTGGCTGCTCGTCTTTGCACTAAGATGCTACATTCCCCTTATAAGTTTGGCTGCTCGTCTTTGCACTAAGATGCTCCATTCCCCTTATAAGTTTGGTTGCTCGTCTTTGCACTCTCTCTAGCTCCATTACATAGAGTGCCCAGAATCTCTGACCTACAGGACAACTCATTTACCATTGTCCCTAGTGGCCAAACATTAGCACAACAGTGTCTGATATTAAAACGCTCTGATATTTTAGGAATATTTCTCAGATGTTGGAATATTTGATGCTGCAATTTCTATTCATAGCATTGTGTTCTGAACAGAGAAATAAAGAGCTGCTTCTGTATTCCGCACTTCATAAAAGCAATATTCCGCATTGTCAGTATATTGCAATAGCCTCATTGCACAAGGGTGATATTAACACCTAAGTATCTGCCGGTTTGTGATATACTCGTCTCATTTTACACCAATGTTTTCCTGTTTGCGCCGCTCAGTTTTCGATGTTGATGTTGCCGTCTGTATTCAGATGTGATCCTTATCCGGAGCGACCTGTGAAGGTAGATTTTTCTTATATGTTCTATTGTTACTGATGCCTTTTCTTTGGCTTCGGCGGAGAAGCAGCTGCCTTTTCTTACACCTGAGTTTGGTTTCTATAGCGACATAGTCCTTCTTCTTGCTAACATACAGCGCTTATACCTTTGTTTATGGGGTTTGCCGATCTTCACTAAAGGTCTTGAAAGAATCCAAAAAGTTAAACGCGAGCCGCGGGCTACGGAGAGATCTAACTGGCCAATTATTTCACGAGAAAACGTTGAGGAATAGTGTGAAAACAGTGGAACAAGGTGAAGAATATTCATCTCGCCAATGACTATGCAAACACTGATCCAAATGGTTACTCCAATGACTTACCTCACACCATAGACCAAGGGTCTGCAACGTCGGGTCTCCAGCTGTTGGGAAACTACATCTCCCATCATGCATGTATATAATCTATAACAGTGGGCATGATGGGAGATGTAGTTTCCCAACAGCTGGAGAACCGACGTTGCAGACCCTTGCCATAGACCATGAAGAGCTTCACCCAGATTACTTACATTTCTGTTCTTCTAAAGAATAATAAGGGTATGTTCACTCGTCCAGCTATTCCGGTGTGGATTCCGCATCTAATCTAATCCTTCTCTTTACGCACCCCTGACTTCCGAAAGTTATATACGGGCGTCCCAGAAACAGTGGCTCTCATTTACCAATGTGACTGCCCCACGAAACTGTCTTAACACCTTTAATGACCACCAGCCGACTTTTGACGGCAGGAGGTGCAGGTCATCTGTCTGCAGCGATGGCAAAAGATGTTGCTGCTGACAGAGGGAGATTGCAGCTCCCAGGAACGGAGCTGTAGTTAAAGGGGTTGTCTCACTACATTAATTCACCTTACTTCAGTCCTGTTTTCTTGGTTTCATTTTGAATTCAGGGGCGTTTACTGGCTTCTACTAGGCTGCAGTAGAGGCCAGGTCTGTAGCTATAGCAACCAGTGCTGGCAGCCAATTAGAAGAGATTCAACAGGTCTGTAGCTATAGCGACCAGTGCTGGCAGCCTATCATGAGAGATTGTACAGGTCTGTAGCTATAGCGACCAGCGCTGGCAGCCTATCCGGAGACATAGAACAGGTCTGTAGCTATAGCGACCAGCGCTGGCAGCCTATCATGAGCGCTTGAACAGGTCTGCAGCTATAGCGACCAGCGCTGGCAGCCTATCATGAGAAATTGAACAGGTCTGTAGCTATAGCGACCAGCGCTGGCAGGCTATCATGAGAGATTGAACAGGTCTGTAGCTATAGCGACCAGGGCTGGCAGCCTATCAGGAGAGATCAAACAGGTCTGTAGCTATAGCGTGTACCAATATGAAGTATTATGACTCTCCAATAATTACCATATAAAGATTTTTATTCCAAAAAATACATTATAAATACAAAAAATTCAGCTGTCACAACTGAAACAACCTTAAAAACATTTAAAAACACAAAATACCCCCCAGTACAAATATTGGTGACACATCCCTCACCCAAAGTTAACAAACAGTAAATTGGAAAGATGCATAATAAATATACACATAACAGATCAAGTGATCAAAAATACAAAAATGCACCAAACCCCCCCCCCCCAAAAAAATTTATGATAAAAATACAAGAACCTCTTGAGAAAGCTGGCGGCGAAACGCGCGTCGAGGCTAATACCCTCATTGGTGACATATCCACCACTTTGGAAATGAATGAAATAAGGTTTTTTGTATTTTTTATCATAAAATTTTTGGGGGTTTTTGGGGAATTTTTGTATTTTTGATCACTTGATCTGTTATGTGTATATTTATTATGCGTCTTTCCCAATTTACTGTTTTTTAACTCTGGGTGAGGATGTGTCACCAAATATTTGTACTGGGGGTATTTTGTGTTTTTTAAATATTTTTAAGGTTGTTTCAGTTGTGACAGCTGAATTTTTTGTATTTATATGTTATTTTTTGGAATAAAAATCTTATATGGAAAATTATTGGAGATTTATTATACTTCATATTTGGTACAAAGTTGTTTATGGTATGGTGACTTATACTCATGTTTAGACCAGTTTTTGAATTGGTATTGTACTGTAGCTATAGCGACCTGAGGAGCTGATCCAGCCCATACAAGAGGGGATATCTAGGAATAGGTAGGACACTGTTAATGGGCACATTATTGCAAAGTAAACTTTTTTTTTGCAAGATCTTAAAATAAAAAGCAGCAATCCCTGTAGGAGACAACCCCTTTAACATCTCCATTCCTAGAGCAGTGTCTGTGAACCTTGGGAAGCGGAGGAAGCCTCCAATCCCTGGTGTTTAACCCTTTGTTTGTCGCGGTCCATGACCGCTGCACCATCATAGAAGGTTCCCATGCTTTATTGGGTGATCGGGACTCAATGGAGCCCAGGGAATGTCTGTACAGTCAGCCCTGGGGACCTAGATTTGCCCCAGGGCTGTCTATATAGTAAGGGTGCGCTCACACAGCAAAGACCAAATACCAGTTTGATTTTCTGATCGGTATTTAGTCTTTTTTGACACTTAGGGGGACGGCTTTTGTCCGCGGTTTGCGGATTCAGACGACCCCTTCGCACCCACTTGTTCATGTTCAATTTCAGCGGTTTAAAATTAACACTGGTTATGGCACCAAGCCTGCAAGAAAGGGGAACGCATAGTTTTCAAACCAGGGTGCCCATGCCGACCTCTGTCCACCAACAAAAGTTCCTACCATGGGCTCGTGAGCATGTGAACTGGACAATAGGGCAATGGATGAAGGTGGCCCCTTCTTATGAATCATGTTCTCACTTACCTCATGTGGATGGCCAGGGAGGGGAGGGCGCTTCGCTTACCAGGGGAAGAGATGTCCCAAAATCATTATGGGAAGAAGGCAAGATGGCGAAAGCAACGCGATGGGCAGTGTCCTGCTGCAGACCTTGGGTCCTGCTATCATGTGGATGTTACTTCGAAAGGGGAAAAATCTCTCCTTGAGGAGAGGAGCCAATAAATTGGTCGGTGTGAGGGTTTACTCGCCATTCAGACCTCATTGTCTGTTTTGCATAAGGCAGAGGCTTATGGGAAAAGAGCTGAGGAGCTCCACAGCGCCCTCTATTGGATGTAGTTTATCCCATTCACATGTAGCTCGCAAGGGCCTTGCAATGTGAAAGGGATTTGAGCCAAACCAGTTAAGTTAATCTACAGACAGCTGTTTCGGGGTATTTGCCCCTCGTCAGTGCAAAGTAGAACTTACTGGTTGGCTGGGTGAGAGGCAAGAGTGGCTTCAACAGGGGGGAAAAGTCTCTCCTTGAGGAGAGGAACCAATAAATTGATCGGTGTGAGGATTTACTTGCCATTCAGACCTCACTGTCTGTTTTGCATAAAGCATAGGCTTATGGGGAAAAAGCTGAGGAGCTCCACAGCGCCCTCTATTGGATGTAGTTATCCTCAGTTCACATGTAGCTCGCAGGAGCCTTGCAGCGTGAAAGGGATTTGAGCCAAACCAGTTAAGTTCAACTACAGACAGCTATTTCGGGGTATTTGCTCTTCATCAGTGCAGTGTAGAACTTACTGGTTGGCTGGGTGAGAGGCGAGAGTGGCTTCGAAAGGGCATGTACCAGCTACCTACACAATGTACAGACCAACTCCAGCCATTCATGGTTGCAGGATTCCCTTATGGCTATGGCCTCATTCCGCACAACAGTACCCCCGGCCCCACTGCAAGGACTGTTCTGGAATGAGAAACATGCAAAGAGTTTCAAGAGGGTGACTGGTCCCAAGTCCTCAGATCTAATCCCATGGAGTATCTGTAGATGTGATTGACAAACAAGTCCAATCCATGGAGGCTGCACCTCAAACTGGTTTGACCAGAGCAGCGTATACATCAGACTGAGCGACCTCAATGTTCAATATCATTTCTAATAGTTATTATCAGAGGTAGCCGTGGTCCTATTGCTGTAATACAAAGAATATGTGCAGTACAGAAGCTTATAGCTTAGACTTTCATGCCCTGCAGATACAGCTTCCACCGCGCTATTCCCCACCACGTCGTCTTACAATGCTGACTATAACGCACCACTAATTTCTATAATAATATTTTTTTTGCCAAGTTTTTACCTAGAGAAAATATCGTCTCCCTGCATTTGAAATTCGATATACATAAAATATCCAATGAACTCCTTGACTCGTGGGCAGCAAACTTGTCTGAAGTGTATTTTTATCTGCTGAAGACTCTCGCAGGTTCAAGACTGTGGAAAAAAAAAAAAAAACACCGTGCTACATCTAGTGTTGCGAAATTTTAAGAGAATAATAAATGTTCCTATAACCCAGCTATTTCAAAACTGGAGGACATTGAACACCTGGATAATGTGATGAGACATCCTCACTGTAAGATGGGGCTACGCTGATTAATAGGAACCGAAATTTTGATGAAATTTTATATGAAATAAATGTAAAAAAAAAAAAAGGAAAAGGTCAAACTCAAATTTTAAAAAGTTCAATGCATAAGATTAAAAAAAAAAAGTCTAGAAATAATGTATCATGGTGGAAAGAGCTCTCCTAGAATTAGGGCACCCAAACAACATCATATATAGTAGGAGGCCATAGGGCCCATGTGTAACTGCAGCCGCTGGACCCAGTACATTGACACCTCTGGGTGTACAGCTTGTGCGTTGCATATGTCGCTGTCACACTCAAAAGTTCAACCAACCCCTTGAGGAGCGCTGATGTATTGTAGCTCTGATAATACAGTGCAATGGCTGTTGCCTAATCCTGCCATCCAAATGGTAACGACCCGGCGGTGTAAGTATGCACTGAACGGTATATGGTGGATCCTCAGTGATCACCGTGGGCAAGATGGGATAAGGGGCCGACCCACAGTGATACCAAACTGCAGGGCAAGGACAGCAGTGCCGGGACAGGTGACAGAACACAGCAGGTGTAGCCGTAGGCAGGTAAAGCAGGTCTCAGACAGGTAACGGACTTGGTACAACGGCAGATAGTCAGCAAGTATAATGGACTGGTGCAGTGGCACATAGTTAGCAAGTATAATGGACTGGTGCAGTGGCAGATAGTTTACAAGTATAATGGACTGGTGCAGGGGAAGATAGTCAGCAATATAATGACTGGGTCAGTGGCACATAGTCCCGCAAATATAATGGACTGGTGCAGTGGCACATAGCAGCAAGTATAATGGACGTCAGTGGCAGAAGTCAGCAAGTATAATGGACTGTGCAGGGGCAGATATCACAAATAAAGGGGACTGTGCAGTGGCAATATCACAATATAATGGACTGGGCAGTGGCACATAGTCGAAAATTTAAATGGACTGGTGCAGCAGAAGATAGTCAAAAGTATAATGGACGGTGCAGGGGCAGATAGTCAAAAAATAAAGGGACTGGGCGGTGGCACATGTCAGCAAATTTAAATGGACTGGTGCAGTGGCACATAGCAGAAAATATAATGACTGGTGAAAGGGCAGATGTCACAAGTATAATGATGGTGCAGTGGCAAAGTCCAAGTATAAGGGACTGGGCGGGGCACATAGTCAGCAAAAAAATTTGGACTGGGCATGGCACATATCACAAGTTAAGGACTGGTGCAGTGGCAGAAGTCACAAGATAATGGACGGGCAGGGCAGATAGTCAGCAAATAAGGCCGGGCAGGGGCACATATACAATATAAGGGACTGGGCAGTGGCAGATAATCGCAAGTATAAGGGGACTGGGCAGTGCGATGCCCAGAAAAGTATAAAGGATGGTGCAGCAGAAGATAGTCACAATATAATGGACTGGTGCAGTGGCACATAGTCACAAATAAAATGGACGGTGCAGTGCAGATATCAGAAAAGTAAAATGGACTTGGTGCAGCAGAAATAGTCAGCAAATATAATGACGGTGCAGTGGCACATAGTCAGCAAGTAAAAATGACTGGTGCAGTGGCAGATATTTTTACAAGTATAAGAACTGGGAGGAAGATATCACAAATATAAGGGAAACTGGTGCAGTGGCACATAGTAGCAATATAATGGACGGGGTGCATTGCAGATAGTCAGCAAGATAAGGGACGGGTGCAGTGGCAAAGTCAGCAAGTATAATGGACGGTGCGTGGCACATAGCAGCAATATAAGGGGAAACTGGTGCGTGGCACATAGTCACAAGTCAATGGACTGGGGCAGCAGAATATAGTCACAAGTATAAGGACGGTGCAGCGGAGATAGTCAGCAAGTATAAATGGCTGGTGATTCAGATAGCAAAAGTATAAGGGACTGGTGCAGCAAAGATAATCCAAGTATAATGGACGGGTGCGGGTGGCAGATAGTCAGAAAAGTTAATGGACTGTGCACCCCAAAGTAGGTCAGCAAGTATAATGGACGGGCAAAACCCCCAACTTTTAGAGATTGCAAAGGGACAGTCGGGCCATCCCCTCTAACCCGCCCAAACACATGACACACACCAAGCCAAAAACCTCTAACCACCCCAAACAAAAACCATGCATTTTTAAGGTAGAAAAAAGGAGATTTTTTCGGGTTTGCATTGTTCCAATAAAAAAATTTTAATTAATTGTTATGTAATATACAGGAGGGAAACAACAATACTTTTTTTTAAAACAAGAAGTCAGTTTATTGACGATATCTTTTCCTAAATAAAAAAACAATAGAGCTAAAGGGGAAAGGGACCGGGGGAAAAATAGGGGCTGTCCCTCCAAAAAAGGACACTTGGGGGGTATGGACTGGTGCAGTGGCAATAGTCGTAAGTAAATGGACTGGCAGCAGATATCACAAAAAAATGGACTGGTCAGCAGATATCCCGCAAATATAATGGAGGGTGGGAGCAGATATCGCAAATATAATGGACGGTGCAGCAGAAGTCCAAAAATAAAGGAGTGGTGCACAGATAGTCAGCAAGTATAATGACGGTGCAGCAAATCAGCATAATGCACAGGTACATACAGGAAACACAGGTAAAAAGCAGTGATACAGCACCCAGGGGGGCAATCTCTTTGTAGGGAAAACAACAACAAACTGTGCTGGAGCAAAAGGGAGGAAGTTTCCTTTAGCAAAAAAGGCACAGGTTAATTGGGAGGGAATTGGGAAATCTCTTTAAAAAATTTGGACATGCCACGTGCATTTAGGGGATTTCAAAAACGGCTTAATTGCGGGGGGTACAGTACGCCCCATAATTTCAACCCGGTTTTCGGGAGTCGCCGCAGCCCACCACCCCCTAGACAGGGGGGATTACATACATGACATGTCAAGTATGTCCCCGCGCATACAATAGAGTCGTCTTGTACGCCCGGGGAAGGGGCTAATCCATGTTTTCCAGGAACTGTGGGTTCCGTAATGATTGGGGCGCATTTTGCTTGTTTTGGAGCGCAGTACGCTCACAATACATGGCGAAGTGCGTCCCAAAATAAGCCGTGTGAACTTGCCCTTAGGGGCGCTCGTGTGCGCGCAGGTAGCCACAGAGGACGGGAGCGAGGCAGAGCAGGAACGCAGACCGGTGAATAGATAGCAGAGAGCGCAGTAGCGGGGATAGGTGAGTAAAGAGCAGAGGAAGCAGTGGGAGCTGCTGCAGGCACGGGCCCCTGCCATGGACCTCGGCGTGCACCGTGACACAAATCATTCCTAGGAGAACTCGCTCATCATCGGGAGAAGTGATCCTTCCGGTGACAGCAAGTCAAAAAGAAGGGGGAACAGAGCGCAATAGTGTAACGGATTGCACAATAATATGCATGAAAACTGCTCACCAGATTGTGCTGTACATGGACTCGTACAGCTTGAGTAAAAGGCCTCCCGTTACTGGCAAGAGAGATTAGCCCCCAGGGCTTCGCCCCTCGCGTCCCAATGGGAACAATAAATTTTTGTAAAATAACACCGGGGTTCAAAGGGGACCCGCCAATTACAAAAATAGGGGGCCCAGAGGCAAATAGAGTCAAGGGTCCAGTTGTCGGGGGGAAACCCCTCTGTGAAATTTAAAAATAGAAGCATCCGTTGTTTGTGATGCATATAAAAAAAATTTATTAAAAATTTCTCCAGAAATTAAAGAGATCAAATATAGGTGACATTTAAAATTTTTTTTTTATTTTCCCAAAATTTAAAAAGGGGACGATTTCGTCCCGTATTGGCGTAGCGTCAAAAACGGGGGCAAGATACTCCCAGTCATTACGTAACCCACAGTTCTAAGAGAATCCGCCCCCCCGGGGGGAGAGAAGTGACGGGTCAATTATACGGCGATTAGCAAAGCTATAATAAAAAGTCTAGGGGCCCGGCGGGCTTAAAGTCCCCCCCGTATTGCAAAACGTTGAGCCCCTAGCCCCGGCGTAATTCGGTAATTATCCCCGGGGAAAATTACCTTACACACTAGGTGCCCATTTTCTGCCTCATATCAGAACTCCATAATATATATAAAATAAATATTTTTAATATATATTATAAAAAATATTAAAAATTTTTTAAAAAAACGTTTAAATTAAAAAATCCCTGACTGTTCAGTCTTTATATTCTAAATCAGCAAAACATCCAAAAGGGGAGACATAAAAAAAAGGGGTGAAAAATTAAAAATTGAAACAATTTTTTAAATAACATTTTTTCAAAAACAGGCTAAGATAAATCATAAAAATACTCTAAAATGAACTTATGAGTCAAATTAAACTACTCTATAGTCTCATGAAGTTCATTGAGGCCATGGGGTTTCAAAGTATTTAAACGATATATCCAATATACTTTTTTTCCCTTGTCATGCGAGTTCTAAAGATTTTGCCCCCCCAAAAAAATTTTCTGCCCTTTTGAAACCCTTTATAACCAATGATTTCCAGGGTCCTTCAGCTCTGTTTTATTGAAAAAAGGGCTTTTTTACAAAATTTGGTAGGGGCCCCCAATTCTATACCCAGTGCTGCTTTTGATTTGGGGAGGGGAATGTGATAAAAATGATCTTTTTGTTTAATCCCTTTTTTATGTTAAACCATTTTTAGGTTTTTTTTGTTTTTTTTTTTCTTTTTTTTTTTTTCATATCACTTTCTATATTTTTTTTAATAATTTTAAGTCTTACAGTTTTCAATTTGGCCCCACTGGGCCCTTGTTGCACTGCTTAACAGCGGTTAGAGGGTGCTTTCAGTCCTTCATGCAATAGGAACAAAGGGGTTGTCTCACCTAAAAAGAATAGCTTTCAAAATGTAAGGGAAATAAATAAAAAAATTTTCCAAAAAATTTTGCTTTGTTCATTTTTTTTTTTTAAAGCAGTAAAGGTTTTTTTATCCCCTTACCGGGCTTATTTGGTTTCCCCCATGACCGATGTTTAAACCTTCTCCCTCTTTTGTTGTATGTGATGTGGGTGAGGTCATCAAGCGGTTGCAGCAGAAGAGTGAAGCTTTGTGTTATCTGATCTTCAGACAAAAGTTAGTAATTACTGCTGTTTATTTAATAAATTTCCTCTAATTTTTTCGAAAAAGTTTTAAGCCCAGGATCCTAAAACTGGGCCCCCAGCTTTTGGAAAAATACAACTTCCATCATTCCCACTGTATGGGTTATATAAATGCATAGGGGAGTGAGTTTCCCAACGTGGGGGGAAATTTTTGGGGATGTTTCTAAGCAATCAAAAAAAATTAAAAGACTGAAAACACGTTTAAATACACAGAGTGAATTCGGGGGAGCTCTATGCAAATTTTACAACATCTGATCAGGAAGTGACAGAGTTTATGAAACTTGAGGGGAAAAAACCCCTTTAAAAAGGGACTCGTCCCATTCACCTAAGAAGAGTTTCTAGTTTCTCTGGCCCCGGGGAAGAAGTCACTGTGCAGGGGGTTTAAGGGTGAACTGTGACTATTCCCTTGTGACTGGGGATCCCTTTTTCTATTAACGGTTTTCCCTTTTTTGTGTGATAAGACAGACAATAGAATTTTTCTCTAAGAAAGAACTTGTCAGACATTATTAGGCCTATGGCCAAAGTGAAAAAAATTTTAAAATTATTAAAAAATATTGTAAGTTAGGGAAAAAAAAAAAAATAAAAAAAAACCCCAAAAAATTTCTTAAAAAATGTTTTTGTACATAAAAATGTGAGTTAAACAAAAAAGTATTTTGATGACAATTCCCCTTTTAAAAGTTCATCACCATCCAAACCAAAATATAATAACAAATAACCGATCCACCATAAATTATTTCACGGATGGGTGGACAATGCCATTTTAACATGGGGAACCCCGGGTGCCTGTGCGTCACTTACCTGGGGAAGAAATCTATGGAGTTTCCCAAAGTTTTCCTATTATTTATGTCACCCATGCCCCGAGTCCACGGGTTTGGGGCATTTATGAAACAAATTTTTAAACAGATAAAAAAACCAGCCATATATTCCCATTATCAAATTTAAAATTATGCGCCTAGTGGCTTTTTGATTAAATACACAGCTTGACCTAAATTGGAATAAATGTTTCTGACCGGGGACCTTTGGAAAACAGGGGGTCGTGCCACGCTGCATTACCGATCCCCCTTTTTTATTGGGCAGGGGTTCCTTTTTTATGTAAAAAACACTACGTGTTTGACGTGCTACGTTTATGGGTATTTAATCATGACAATGAAGTTTTATGAAGATGTGATTAAACCCAGGAACTGTGGAAGCCGGGAGGTCTGCAATGACTGAATTACTGAGTCTGCAGAAGAGAGTCCACTGACAGGATGGAAGAGGAAACACGGCTGATAAATGACACGTGGGGAGCCCATTTCCCTTTCTCCAATTATTACACATGTAGCTCTAAAGAAAGTGCAAATTCAGCACAAGGCAGCCAGCAAACCTTGAACGTAGGAGGCAAAGTGGGTCCTCTGCACGACCTTGGCCTTAACCTGTCAGAAATGCATTTCACAGGCATCACCACGTATCATTTCCCGCTCTAGTTACTGCAACCTTCGACATCCCGGCTCTTTTTGGATCTATGTTGCATGAAATTTACACTCTATTACCATTTTATGGACTAAAATAAGAAAAATTCAAGTCTACAGAGAGAATGTGCACGAAACCAAGAACAAAAGTTATTCTAAGAACAGAGCCTGAACCAAAGTCTGTCTAATGCTTATGTATCTATCTTTCTACTTATCCCTCTTTATCTATCTATTCATGTCATATCTTTCCATCTATCTCATATCTATCTATCTTTCATCTATATCTCTCATTTCTATTCATCTATCTATCTATCTCATATCTATCTATCTCATATCTATCTATCTATCTCATATCTATCTATCTCCTATCTATCTATCTATCTCCTATCTATCTATCTCATATCTATCTATCTCCTATCTATCTCATATCTATCTATCTCCTATCTATCTCCTATCTATCTATCTATCTATCTCATATCTATCTATCTCATATCTATCTATCTATCTCATATCTATCTATCTCATATCTATCTATCTCATATCTATCTATCTCATATCTATCTATCTATCTATCTATCTATCTATCTCATATCTATCTATCTCATATCTATCTATCTATCTATCCCATATCTATCTCATATCTATCTATCTCATATTTATCTATCTATCTATTATCTATCTATCTATTTCCTATCTATCTCCTATCTATCTCATATCTATCTCATATAAATCTTATATCTATCTATCTATCTCATACCTATCTATCTATCTATTTTCATATCTATCTATCTCATATCAATCTATACCCATATCTATCTATCTATTCATTTCTACCCTTATCTATCTTCATATATATCCATCTATCTCATATCTTATATAATATATATATCTATCTCCTATCCATCTATCTATCCTATCTTTCTCTATCTATCTCATTTTATATATACCCCATCTATCTATCTATTTTCTAATTTTATATTATCCAAATCTATCTATCTCATATCTATCTCATATCAATCTATATCATATCTATCTCATATCTATCTATATATCTATCCCATATCTATCTATCTCATATCTATCTATCGATCTATCCCATATCTATCTATCTATCTATCTATCTATCTATCTATCTAATATTTATCTACTGAATCTCATATCTGTCTATCTATCCCATATCTATCTATCTCTCTCATATCTATCTATCTATCTATCTATCTATCTATCTCTCTCATATCTATCTATCTATCTATCTTACATGTATCTCCTATCTATCTCTCTATCTATCTGTATGTGAGAGTGATCTGTATGTGCATGGATATATAGAGCATACCTCTAAAGAAATGTATATCAATGCGGTGCTAGTGCTGCAACAGTTAATAAGTCTCTAAGTGACTGCCAGACAGACTGACCCCAGTTTAACACAGTAGTTGAAAGGGCCTGGCCCCCATTACCGCTTTTCCTCTGTCCCCCCCCTGATGTAGGGACCGCTCTCTACACATGGGAGCTGCTCTCCGCCCGGGCTGGCTGCCGGTCCAGTAATTGCATTTCTCCACTAATTTAACTGGGGGGAAAAATATAATGGGGTTACCATGGTAACACTACCTCCTAAAGTCAAAAGCCTTATGCCCCCCTATTCTACTCCGTAGGAATGATTAGTGATAATGACAAAATTACCGAAGCTGCCGATGTAAGGACGATCACACCTCTGTAATGAGCCGCACTACTACTTACCAGGAGAGGGCCTCTGACCTCCAGCAGGATCCAACCACCAGAAAGTGGTCCCCGCAGAGTCTCTGGCCCGTCCTGCTGTCCTCCTCATCTACCAAGTCAGACCTGAGCACGTTCCTGGGGCTTCAAGGACAGATTACAACCCATTAGCAGCCGCTATCTATCAACACCAGTGTCCGTGTCATAGAAGAGTAAGGAGCCAGCTGTACCGACTTATGAGGAGGTGGATTGTACATGTGTTATTATTATATGACTATTAAAGCAGTACTTAAACTGTCCTTATAGTAGTGATATTCTTGTACATAGGAGGCAGTATTATAGTAATTATATCCTTGTACATAGGGGGCAGTATTAAAGTAGTTATATTCTTGTACATAGGGGGCAGTATTATAGTAGTTATATTCTTGTACATAGGAGCAGTATTATATAGTTATATCTTTTGGGTACATAGGGGCAGTATTATAGTAGTTATTTTCCTTGTAACATAGGGGCAGTATTAATAGTTATTTAATTCTTGTACATAGGGGGCAGAAATTATAGTAGTTAAATTCTAGTACAAAGAGAGCAGAAATATAGTAGTTATATTCATGTACAAAGGCAGAATTAGTATTATATTCTTTACATAGGGGCAGTATATAGTAGTTATATTCTTGTACATAGGGGCAGAAATTATAGTATTTATATTCTTGTAACATAGGGGGCAGTATTATAGTTTTTATATCTTGTACATAGGAGCAGTATTATAGTAGTTATATTCTTGTACATAGGGGCAGTACTATAGTAGTTATATTCTTGTACATAGGAGCAGTATTATAGTAGTTATATTCTTGTTCATAGGAGCAGTATTATAGTAGTTATATTCTTGTACATAGGAGCAGTATTATAGTAGTTATATTCTTGTACATAGGGGGCAGTATTATAGTAGTTATATTCTTGTACATAGGGGGCAATTTTTATTGTGTAAACAAACAGGGATACAATCAAAACAATAATTCCATCAATTACAAAACAAAAATTCAATACATTGTAATCAAACTAAACATACGGGGAGTAAATTCAACATAAAGGGTCCAAACCTGTTGGAGAAAAGGACAAAACACAAAACTAATAAAGAAATGCATCACATTTATACCGGACATATATTTCTACTGGTTCTTCCTAACCTCTATAGCTCATGATCTGGGTGACAATGGTCATAGGTCAGAATCAGACCCGTCCTCCCGACCACCTGTCTCCATGTCTGAATCTGACTGGTGGGGTCTCCTTCTCTTGGGGGGGTCATTCTCTGGGTCCCCATCATACTCCTCTATTATTTGCCTCAGTTCCCGTTCTATCTCTGCCTCAGCTTCCTCCTCAGACAGGACACTGTACCTGTTGGAGAGCGGCATCGCGCCCTCTCCCTTATTCACCTTCTTCCCACCAGATCTTTGGACCAGTGTCCATTCTTCCTCAGGTTTTCGGGTGGATTTATTCTTTTTCCTCTTACTTTGTTTTTTCCCTTTCTCTCTGACATTAGATGTTGGGCCTGGAGTAGAGCTGCTACCTGGGTGCTGTCCATCCTGCTCTGCCACCTCCATGCCCCCCTCTATGACCCCTGCCTGTGGTTGGTCTGGCTGGTTACCTGTGTCAGGCTGTGGTTGGTCTGGCTGGTTACCTGTGTCAGGCTGGTTACCTGTGTCAGGCTGGTTACCTGTGTCAGGCTGTGGATCTGGCTGGGTCATCAAGGCCACCTCCTCCAGGTCATCTGCCCCCTCCAGTAAGCCCTGATCAGGGGAGTCCCTGCAGATGTTATGCCAGGCGTTGGGGCAATCTCTATGGGCATGACCAATTTCTGCACATAAATTGCACCTGATCTTCTGGCACGTGGCACTGACATGGCCCTCCTCCCCACACAGGTTACATTTCACCACGGTGCACACACTCGCTATATGCCCCGGCCTCCCACATTTAAAGCATTTCCGGGGCTGACCAGGGTAGAAGCAGACGCCCTTCTCCCGGCCGATGAAGGAGTTTGGCAGATGGTGGGTGACATTGTGCTCCTGACGCAGCTTCACGAGGACCTTCCACCCTCCAGTCCAGACTCCATCCTCATCCCTGGTCTTAGTGAGGTCAGAGACAGGGTCACAGTGTCTCCTCAGCCAGAGTACAATGTCCTGATAGGGGACGGCTTCATTCCAGAACATGATGGTGACGTTCACTGTGTCTGGCTTAGAGATGGGGATGAAGCTGAACTTGTCCCAGCCCTCCTTGTCCCTGAACCTGGTGAAGCTGGACCAGAACCGGTCCAGGTCCGACATGAGCTTGAAGCTCACATCATAGCCCTGCCTGTCAGGAAGATTAATCACTGCCAGGATGCTACTAGGCAGGAAGCCCATTTGGCCACACAATAGGTCTCGCACAATAAACCTCCTACTGGGCAGATCTTCCTTGGGACCCTTATGCCTGAACCGGACCACGTTCCTCCTCTTGAAGGCCTGGCCCGTATAACTGGTGTTAGACATGAAAGATGGTGACCCTCTGCTCCAGGCATTCCTAGGAGGGGCATGACTAGCACCGCTCTCCTGAGGGGCGGCGGACGCTGTGGGGGCGGGTTTGGATCACCTACACTAGGGGGCTCCACTACTGGGGTAACTAATGGGGGAAAGTCCTCAGCAGTGGATTGCGCTGCCCCTTCATCTCCATCAACCTCTATGGACTCTGCAGCAATAGGACCTACAGGCTGAACCAAACCTGGAGATGGATCTAGCTCCCACACAGACTGCAAGACATTATCCCCTGCAGGAGCATTACCAGACACAGAGTCCTCCGCAGCATCAGAAGCAGCCATGTCACAATCATTAGTAGTAGAGTCCTGAGAGCCTTGCAATGCAGACTCCTGAGTATCCTGCACTACAGGGCAGCAATCACCCTGCACAGGAATCACCTGTGGACCCTGCTCTGCTGCTGCACAGATCCCTCCAGGGATGAGTCCACAGTCCTGCTGCAATGTGCTCTCTGCTGGGACTTGTAGTGCCTGCTGCTACCACACAGTTACCTTCAGGTAAGTGTCCATATTGCTGGATACTGTCTGCTGAGCCTGCAGGCTGGGGTTCAAGGGTGGTGGACAGTGACCGCTGGGACTTGTGGTGCCGGTGAGAGTCCCTGGTCTTCTGCTTGTCTGCTGTTGCTGCAGACCCCCGGGTGGCTGCTAGACCTTTTTCCTGTAGAGATCCCCCTCTTCAAAGGGGAAAGGGTTGCTGGGGCGCAATATAGGCCTTACTTGCTGGGTGTTTCTAGTGAGGCTCTAGGTGACTGCAGACCTGTGCTTGGCCCCTGCCTCACAAACCTCTCCTGGTTCCTGTAGTTTCCCCAACAGGTCCCCGTTGCTCCATGATTTAATCTCCATCTCCTTCAGGTCTCTTCCAGCTGTGCGCCCAGTGACCTCAGCTTCTTGTCCATTGCGGGCGTGTCTCTCAGGATGGTGGCCTTCATCTTAAACATTGCAGTGGAATCTTTTTCTGCAGTTTGGACCTTGTCCTTCTTGAGGGGCCCCCATTCTCTGCACCAGTGCAGGGATCTGGTGGCCAGGTGCAGCTCTGGGGCGCGCTCTGCCCCATTACTGGGGGGCTCTGGAGGTTGCTGGCTCTGCGCTGCTACTACCGGGGGGTCACACTCCCTGGATTGGGGAGCAGCTCCCAGGTTCCTCTTAGCTGTTGTGTTACTGGACCCTTGTAGCTTGGCTGCTGTCTTGGCCTCCTCCACTTTACTGCCCACATGTTTGCTGCTCCCAGATCGCGTACGTTCAGACGCCATTACCTGCTGCTGCAGATTCTGCTGGATCATTTGTCTCTCCAGAGAGGTTCTCGGGTGTCCCTGCTCGGGGTCTGCACACCTGCCGGCTGCAATGGCGTCTGCTTCACCTGCTGCATGCTGGCGGGGTCTTGCTCCAAACTTTCCATTTCTGAAGCTTCTGCTGCTCACAAATGCTTCTCCCATCACTTCCATGACCGCTCTTCACTACTCAAACTTCCTCTGTAACTTTGGGATTTCCATCCCTGGATTGTGGAGCCTGGGGTTAATTCCCAGAAATTTGGCCGTGAAGCCTTGGCCTTGCTTGGGGAAGCTCCCCTGCCAGGGTTTGGGCCCCCCCCTGGGCTTTCTCCACATCAGGAGCTCACAGAAACACGTCCTCTCTCTAGGTGGCAGTATTTATAGTAGTTTTATATATTCTTGTACATAGGAGCAGTATTATAGTAGTTATTATTCTTGTACAATAGGCAGTATTATAGTAGTTATAATTCTTGTACATTGTAGTAGTATTTATAATAGTTATATTCTTGTACATAGGGGCCCGTATTATAATAGTTATATTTTTTTGTACAAAAGGGGGCAGTATTATAGTAGTTATATTCTTGTACATAGGGGGCAGTAATTATAAATAGTTAAATTCTTGTACATAGGGGGCAGTATTATATAAGTAATATTCTTGTACAAAGGGGCAGTTATTATAAGTAGTTATTATTCTTTTACATAGGGCAGTATTATTTTAGTTATATTCTTGTACATAGGGCAGTATTATAGTAGTTATATTCTTGTACATAGGGAGCAGTATTATTGTAGTTATATTCTTGTACATAGGGAGCAGTATTATTGTAGTTATATTCTTGTACATAGGGGGCAGTATAAAAGTAGTTATATTCTTGTACACAGTGGGCAGTATTATAGTAGTTATATTCTTGTACAAAGGGGGCAGTATTATAGTAGTTATATTCTTGTACATGGGGCCGAATTATAGTATTTATATTATTTTAAATAGGGGGCAGTTTTATATTGGTTATATTCTTGTGCATAGGGGGCAGTATAATAGTAGTTTAAATTTTTGTACACAGGGGGCAGTATTATAGTAGTTATATTCTTGTACATAGGGGGCAGTATTATAGTAGTTATATTCTTATACATAGAGGGCAGTATTATAGTAGTTATAGTCTTGTACATAGGAGGCAATATTATAATAGTTATATTCTTGTACATCGGAGCAGTATTATAGTAGTTATATTCTTGTACATAGAGGCAGTATTATAGTAGTTATATTCTTGTATATTCAAGGAAGTTATATAGTAGTTATATTCTTGTATATTCAAGGAAGTTATATAGTAGATATATTCTTGTACATACCAGTTTTATAGCAATTATAATCTTGTTCTTATAGGGTAATATAATAGGCGTTACATGCTTGTCTTTCTGAATACAAATATGTTTTATAACTACAAATCGTTGTGAAGCTATAGGGGATGCAGATAAGGCATTTGCAACTGGACTGGAGACTCAGGGCTCTTTTGCCCAACAGCAGTACTATAAATGGAGCATTGCAGGAGGAAGCTATAGAGAGTACATTAGACACAGCTACACCTCTGACTCTAGATAAAAAGCTAGTAAAAAGTCAGATCAATAAAACTGTTCCGTTATTCTAAATCGGAAGAGTGGAGTTACCAGTCCCCAGTGATCCGGCGACTACATTCTCATTAATACTTGTTCAGCCCACAAACGTCTGCCTGGTCTATTTCAATGTTCCTAAGCCTTTCTGCAAATAGCCATCATACTGAAATTATGCTCTGCATTGTGTGAATATTTAAAAAGCCATTAATTTAGCTGCTGCTGATAATTATTGTACAGCAACGTGTTTTCTATAGGATCTCTCTTTATATCTGTCTAAGGAAGGGAACCGTTCAGGTGCAAGACTTACGGCATATATTTAAAGGGGAACTGCACTTTATTGCAAAGTGGGTGTCATAACACCTTACAAGCATCAATATTATCTCAGAAGATTCCTTATGTACTGACAGCCTGAAGAGGACCTGTTCGTGTTACATAGTATGGTTGAAAAAAGACACGTGTCCATCAAGTTCAACCCAGGGTGGGGAAAATGTGGGTGAAGGAAGGGACAAGGACTTTAAGCCCAGCCTCCCCACTGGTGAATGCCCTGAAACCCACAAGGCAAGAACCAATCTGCTCCAGAGGAGACCCCATCTTTGACCCCAGAGCCTCCAGGGGAGAACCCATCTCTGACCCCAGAGCCTCCAGGGGAGACCCCATCTCTGACCCCAGAGCCTCCACCAGCCAGGATCCAGAATTTTACATGGCTACATACATATTACTATTCTTTAGTTTCAGGTAGTTATCTCAGCCTTTCTTGAAACCCTCACCTGTTCCTGCTGTGACCAGCTCCTCAGGCAGCAATTCCACAGATTCACAGTTCTCATAGTGAAGAACACTTTTATCCTCTGGAGACTGAATCCTTTTTTCTCCAGCCGAAGGGAATGTCCCCTTGTCTTTTGAGGGGGCTTCCCTTGAAATAATTTTTCCCCATACTTTTTGTAGGGACTATTTATATATTTATATAAATTAATCATGTCCCCCGAAGCGGTCTTTTCTCAAGACTATATAAGTTTAATTCTACTAACTGCTCCTGATAACTAAGATGCTCCATTCCCCTTATAAGTTTGGTTGCTCGTCTTTGTACTCTCTCGAGCTCCATTACATCTTTTCTATAAACTAGAGCCCAGAACTGAACAGCATATTCCAAGTGAGGCACCAATGCTTTATACATCGGTAAAATTACATCCTTAAATACTTAACTCTGTCTCTTCTGTCACTATATGAAGAATTCCCCATCTTCCTTGTAGCCATCTTGACTTTTGCTTATCTTCCACAGACTCTGAATAGAAGTTTTAACTATATCAAGGAGGAGAAAGGCTTACATAAACTTTGTCTTTCTGAGAGTTGGTGAGGACAGCTCACCAACTTCTTCTAAACACTCCTCATAACTAAGATGCTCCATTCCCCTTATAAGTTTGGTTGCTCGTCTTTGCCCTCTCTCTAGCCCCATTACATCCTTTCTATAAACTGGAGCCAAGAACTGAACAGCATATTCCAAGTGAGGTCGCACCAATGCTTTACACAGTGGCAAAATTACATCCTTAAATATTTAACTCTGTTTCTTCTGTCAACATGTTAAGAATTCCAATTTTTTTTCTTGTAGCCAAATTGACTTTTGCTCATCTTCCACAGACACCGAATAGAAGTTTTAACTACATCAAGGAGGAGGACGGCTTACAGAAACTTTGTCTGAGAGTTGGTGAGGACAGCTCTGTGTCCAAATGTAGAAGACTCAGTAGAAGACTAACCCAAATCTCATAATGAAAGGAAGAGGGCAATTTATAGAAGTGGCTCCATTAATCATTTTAAGATAATTCATGCCTAAAAGTGAAAATAAATTCATTCAGAGAAATGTTAATATTCTTCTTTCAAGAGGCAAAGGATAAGTAATGACTGAGGCTATTAGCCTAATTGACGGACCCCTAAGAGTTCCATGAGAGGCACAGTTTGACAGAAAGAAGTTAAATTGCTCTCGGATGAAAGAGACAGGTCACACAAGCAAACTCTGAGCTAGTTCCTATGACACTTTTAGGCATTCGAATGCCAACAGGGAATGGAGCAGCGGAGAGAGGGGGGAGCAGCTCGGGAACTCAAGCTGTCATAGAGTTGGCAGCGTGAAGCCCTTAGGATCACCCAGGCAGTGCTAGGTCACAGCGCTAGAAAATTGTCGCTATCAACACCTCAGGCCTTCCCCATGTCTTCTCCTCAGCACACTGCCACTGAAGGTCATGGCAGCACACCATTACAGGCAGGTGATAGGAGGAAACCGAGTCAGACTCTCTTTTTATTATTATTATTATTATTTATTTTACAGCGCCATTAATTCCAGGGCGCTGTACATTTAAGGGGAATTACATACATAACAAATATTGAATAAATACAATGGTGACAAAAATGACTAGTAACTGAAACAGAGAGGAAAGAGGACCCTACCCGCGAGGGGCTTACAATCTACAAGGAAGAGGGGAGAGACAGAAGGTGTGGGGCAGACATGCTTGCGGGCCGGTGTAGTGGTGGTGGGGTTAGTGTGGGTTGTAGGCTATCCTGAAGAGATGGGTTTTTCAGGTTGCTTTTGAGGCTGGTGAAAGTGGGGGAGAGTCTGAGGTTTTGGGTCAGGGAGTTCCAGAGTGGTGGGGTGAAGCACGGAGAAGTCTTGGAGACGGTTTTTATGTGAGAGTTTAACGGGGAGAGCAGAGGAGAAGGTCCTGTGAGGAGCGGAGGTTGTGTGAGGGGAGATATCTGGAAATTAGGGCAGAGATGTATGGAGGGGAGAGGTCATGGAGAGCCTTGTAGGTCAGGGTTAGTCATTTGAACTGAATTCGTTGGGCAATGGGAAGCCAGTGAAGGGATTGGCAAGAGGGGAGAGCAGAGGAGTAAGCGAGGAGAGAGGTGGATAAGACGGGCAGCCAGAGTTAAGGATGGATTGGAGGGGAGCGAGGTGGCTAACTGGGAGGCCACAGAGAAGATGTTGCAGTAGTCCAAGGCGGGAGATGACGAGGGCATGGACTAGCGTTTTAGTCGTGTCAGAGTTGAGGAATGGACGGAATGTGTGAAATTTTTTCAGGTGGAGGCTGGCAGGCAGAGGTGAGGGCTTGGATGTGTGGTTTGAAGGATAAAGAGGAGTCAAAGGTTTATCCCAAGGCAGCGGACTTGTGGAGCGGTGAGAGGGTGTGGCCATTAACAGTGATAGAGAGATCAGGTGGAGGGGTAAGAGAGGGACGGTGGAAAGATGAATGAATTCTGTTTTATCTACATTTAGTTTTAAGCGACGGGAGGAGAAGAAGGAGGAAATGGATGATAGGCATTTTGGGATCCGGGAGAGAAGGGAGTTAATGTCAGGACCGGAGATATAAAGCTGTGTGTCGTCCGCGTACAGGTGGTAGTTAAAGCCATGCGAGGCTATGACCTGACCCAGACTAAGAGTGTAGATAGAGAAGAGGAGTGGACCCAGGACTGACCGCTGAGGGACACCGACCGAGAGCGGGGGGGAGGAGGAGGGGGTGCGGGAGTGAGAGACACTGAGTGTCCGTTCAGAGAGGTATGAAGAGATCCAGGAGAGGGCCAGGTCCGTGATGCCGAGGGAGGAGAGGATTTGTAGCAGGAATGGAGTGGTCGACAGTGTCAAAGGCAGAGGACAGGTCTAGGAGGAGAAGGACGGAGTAGTGGCGTGAAGCTTTAGCAGTTACTAGGTCGTTGGTGACCTTGGTTAGGGCAGTTTCAGTGAGTGGTTGGGTCGGAAGCCTGATTGGGAGTGGGTCAAGTAGAGAGTTGGAGGAGAGGTGGGAGAACAGCTGAAGATAGACGTGCTGCTCGAGGAGTTTGGATGCAAAAGGGAGCAGTGAGATGGGGCGATAGTTGGACAGTGAGGAGGGGTCGAGAGATGGTTTCTTAAGGATAGGTGTGATGGTCGCATGTTTAAGAGAGGAAGGGAAGATGCCAGAGGTTAATGATAGATTGAAAAGGTGGGTGAGGGCTGGGATGATAACAGTGCTGAGGTCTGGGATGAGGTAGGATGGCAGTGGGTCAGGGTGACAGGTAGTGAGGTTGGATTTGGACACTAGAGAGGAGAGGTTATCATGACTAACAGTGGGAAAGCAGGTTATGGAAGTGTTCACCAGGGACTGTGTCAGGGTGAGGGTGGGTGATGGCGATGGTAGGGGTATAGAGGTGGGTAGTGGGGACTGAGGGGTGAAGCTTTCTCTGATGAGGTTGATCTTATTTAAGAAATGAGTTGCAAAATCGTCCGCTGATAGGAGAGATGGGGAGGAGGTGCTGGGGGGCGAAGGGGAGAGTTGAAGGTGTTGAATAAATGTCTGGGGTTGTGAGACAAGGAGGCTATGAGAGTGGTGAAGTAATCCTGTTTGGCGGTAGTGAGTGCAGACTTAAATGCGTGTAGCAATTGTTTGTAAGAGGTGAAGTCGTCGGTGGAGCAGCTTTTCTTCCAGCGGCGTTCTGCAATTCTGGAAGCTCGCCTCAGTTGCTTAGTGGAGGCTGTGTGCCAGGGTTGTCTGTTGATGTTGCGGGTTCTGTTGTGTGTGAGAGGAGCGACTAAGTCAAGGGCGGTGGTGATAGTGTTGTTGTAGAAAGCAGCGGCTGTGTCTGGGTTGTCAAGTGAGGATATGTTGTCTATAACACCTTCATAAGCTTAGGAAAACAACACACAAGGTAATTGGTTTTCTGCTTAAGAGGCTATGACCACCTAAAAGTATTGCACAGGTTCCTATGGATTTCTGACACTTCATTTGCTCCTTCAGCTCCTTCTGATGTGAAAATCTTTCACATATGGGTTGATATACAATTTTCTCCAGATGTTTCGTCCCACCACCTCTTTTATGGTGGCTTTTCCAAAACTGTCAGCAGGTCCACTATATCACTGGCTTTGGGAACTTGTAGAAAAAGTCATGAAACATGTTTATTATCTAAGCTATGGTATTCTATGGAAATCTGACCTAGGAACGAAGAAGCAGAAAGGTACTGAGCCTTGGATCTTTGGTATAAGCAAAGACTAAGGGCGACATGTCCGAAAATGGACGTCACTGCGGCAGTTTTTAGGCGCATGTAATCAGTGTAGAGTGCGCCTGAAAGTCCGATCCTCTCAAAAATCTGGTGTCTGGGATACCTTGCATAGTAAACTTAATGCTCCCAAAAGGGCGCAAAGCGCAACTGCAGCACATAGTGTATGTAACGGTGCAACCGACAGTGGATCCACTGGACCGCCACAAAGCGATGGTGAAAGCCGTGCCAGGGAGCGGAATGTAAGTGTGTCCCGGTGTTAACCAGAGCCCGCCGCAAAGCGGGATGGACTTGCTGCGGCGAAATTCCACCAGGTCGCTACCAATGAGGCGACCAGCTTACGGTGGCAGCCGAGGTGCGGCAAGGTACCAGGTAGTCGGGCTACCCAGACGTCCAGACAGGTAGGCAGGACAGGCCAGGCGGTAGAGGTATGAGGTCAGTAGACAGGCGCTGAAGGTATGCAAACACGGAAACCACAAGGGACACAACGGAGCTTTCTCTGTTGGTTAAGAGCACTAAAGATCCAGCAGGGAACAAGGGGAAGAGACTGGAATATATAGGGACAGCGCCCGGCAATTAACCAACTAACGGCGCGCTGGCCCTTTAAATCTCAGAGAGCCGGCGGGCGCGCGCCCTAGGGAGCGAGGGTATGCGCACCGGCCAGCAGCAGAGAAAGGAAGTAAGCCGGACGCAGGATCGTGAGTGCGCCCGCGGCCCGACATGCGGGTCGCGGTGCTACTCGCCCGCGCCGGGAGGGCATGGATGCACCCGCGGCTCCAAGTGCGAGCCGCAGGAGCACCCGTGACAGTGTATCATTACTAGTGTATGTAATTCACCTCAACAGGTGCATTCTGTTATGGAGGTGCACAGTGTATCATTACTAGTGTATGTAATTCACCTCTATAGGCGCATTACGTTATGGAGGTGCACAGTGTATCATTACTAGTGTATGTAATGTACCTCTATAGGTGCATTGTGTTATGGAGGTGCACAGTGTATCATTACTAGTGTATGTAATTCACCTCAACAGGTGCATTCTGTTATGGAGGTGCACAGTGTATCATTACTAGTATATGTAATACACCTCTATAGGTGCATTGTGTTATGGAGGTGCACAGTGTATCATTACTAGTGTATGTAATGTACCTCTATAGGTGCATTGTGTTATGGAGGTGCACAGTGTATCATTACTAGTGTATGTAATGTACCTCTATAGGTGCATTGTGTTATGGAGGTGAATCGTGTATCATTACTAGTGTATGTAATGTACCTCTATAGGTGCATTGTGTTATGGAGGTGCACAGTGTATCATTACTAGTGTATGTAATGCAACTCAATAGGTGCATTGTGTTATGGAGGTTCACAGCGTATCATTACTAGTGTATGTAATGTATCTCAATAGGCGCATTGTGTTATGGAGTCATGCTGAGTCATGAATGCTGAAGGGGTGAGAGAGGGGGGGTGAACAGAGAGGGAGGAAGTAGGGATCGTCTCTAAAGTTTACTCAAATAATAACATTACAACAGTGGATTCTCTATACAGCAGACAGACTCATACACTGCACTTTCTCCCCAGCCCCTTGCAAGCTCCATCATGTTCCCTGTCATCAGATAAGAAGTGCAAACAGGCAAGCGTGGCCAGATCAGCTCCTGTCAGTGTCCTGGTCGTGTCTAATGTAAACTGTCAGGAAACTAAGGGGAACTGAGCAATGCTGTAGCTCTCAGAGGCTTCACTTTTTGAAATCACATATATTTAGAAAAGTGATTAAATACCCATTTTGGAGGATCACAAGTCAACATTACATTGTTGCAAAACCCCTTTAAGATCAATACTAAAGTCCATATCCTGTTCTTAACCTTGGGACTGCAGTTAAAAATTGAAAAAACATGAGCTATGGACTGAACCAATAACTAGCAGACCAGAGCAGGTGGAAGAAATTCAAGAAAATGATATGTTTCCCGGCTGAATGTCATCACTGAATTGTCCCCACAGCTTCTCACATCTGACACAGCTTTTTAACACATTAGTCCAACACTCAACAAAACTAACACCCAGCATTTGCAGTGACCTAAGAGGCACCGCTGGATTTATGTAATTTGAACGTGCTCCGCTGCTCATTTTGGTCACAGTAGAATTGGCGGAGTACATTGAGGCATTTATTTCAAATCATCCACTGCATGGGAGATTATCCATGTATGCAGCTCTTCTCTGAATCCGCTCTTATTCTCTTTGTTGCACATCAAAAAATAATTACACTGTATATTTATACTAATGAAGACAAGTCGTGTAATGGAAGGAAACACTGAAGATACAAGTTTTCTGTGCATAGATCAAACAATTTTCCATCACAGGTTGGTAGCACCCTGTAAAGAGGGTCTCCACCCTGAGATGAATGTCTGAGATGGAAAGCCCATGATCGCCGCGCAGTCGTGCTGTCATATATGGTAAGGCATTGGCATCAGTACACCATACTATCCCCCCGCCGGAGTTATTAGTCAAATAACTTAAACATAAGAGTATGTTCACACTGCCTTTTGGATCCGTTTTGGATCCAAAAATCACATTCAAAAGCGCTCTGTAAATCGGATTCAAAATGCATCCAACACGCAGCTGTGTGTTTGGATGCATTTTGGCTGCAGCAGGATCGCACCCTATAGTATTAAATTGGGCGTCTGCTGCACCTTTTTGGATCAAGAACTGACATGACAATTCTTTGAATGGATCCGAAAGACGCCGCAAGAAAGATGCAAATAAACTCACATCAGCGATCACTCGTCTGAACCCCTGATGCGTGTTTTACATTGAAAGCAATGGAAATCACACTGAACATTGTTACATGCGTGTTTGGGTCCAATTAGGGTTTGAAAATCGGATCCAAACATGTATCTATAAACGTATGTAAACACGGGCTCAACATGCTGTGTGAACATCCCCTTAAAGTCCAGCCACATGACAATCATTTCCAGTAGGAAATCCACACAGACTCGGATTTTAAAAAACATGAAAAACTGTAAAAACATCCCCATAGACCTCAATTGAAAATCTGTGTTGTAGTCCACACGATCCAGATTTTCTGAGGTTGGATTTCAAAACCGACGTATTTTCCAAAAACTTAGAACATGTTCATTCTAGAAAAAAAAAAAGTATCAGATCCGTGTCCAGAACATCATAGAGATGAACTGAACTTGTTTTCTGAGTGTGAATCCGCCAGGAAAAAAATAACACCTCAAAAACCACATAATGTACTTGTTGAAAAACGCGTTGCCCAACACAATTTTCAGCGCTAGAAACCGACGAGTATTTTGTGATTGTTGTGTGGACGTACCCTTACATGGGAGACCTTTATAATTGATGCTACAAATTAACTCTGTAACTGAGAGCAATCACATCCTCTTTTTCAAACTAATGCATTCTAGATGAGGCACTTCAAAAGGTCAATAGAAGTTGTGTCTGGACATCCTATCAACCGGTGGCCAGCGGAAGTAAGCACCAAGGAGTCCCACCTCAGGTATCCGCAACTATCTTGAGAATGAGTCCTGAAACCGCTTTGAACTGAAAGGTAGTCAGGACTTTCCCATTGAAATCAGTGGGAGTTCCAAATTCAGCCAAACACTTTAAAGGGCCACATGTATTAAACGGTTTTGGTCTAAAACTCACTTTTTTGCCCATGGGTTACTATGGGGAAAAAAGTGAGTTTTAGACCAAAACCGTTTCATACATGTGGCCCTTTGTTCAAAATTAAGAGGTATTGTGGCTAATTCTTGAGATGGCTGCGCGTTCCAGAGGTGGGAGCAGCACCTATTTGTCATTGATGGCATCAAAATGGATGGAACCTCAAAGGGGCTCTACATGCTAGTGGGGTCTCCAAATTATCCTATGATATAAGGGTGCAGCACCGAGAAAGAGATGACACCATGCTCTGTTGGTCTGAATACACTTTACGTCTTTATTATCAAAAATGGCAGGTTTTTATACTCCTTTGTGTCAGGAAGATAAGGAAGCATCACATGGGCAGAGCTGTTAGTCTGTGATTGGTTACATCCTTATTTGGGATATACTCCCTTTAGCTCAGGAATATCTGAACCTTGGGTGTAGTCCCGGAAGGAGGCGCCATCTTGGACTATACAGCAGTTATCTCTATAATTATAATATGTAGCGGCCATTTAGAAACACATTAGAGAAAAGAGTTATACAGGCAGCTTATATGTGCCGTGTGCAAAGGCATACATGGTGTTATACTAACTAATACATTAAAATGGATACACAAAGGATCACACGTATAACACTTTTGTTCCCATTCACAAAAGCATATCCTAGCGATATGCCATCAACATCTAAAATGGGACAACCCCTTTAAGAATACAGCTATAGGTGGCTCCTCAGACTCCACATTATACCACCATACATTGCATTATCTTAGCAGCACCATATAATTGAGGGAGTAATAACTTTCTACAGGTCTGGATTGTGTCCTGAAAAAATGACTAAATCACTTATAATTTAAAATATACTACATGCATCCACCTTCATGGAGCCGTCCCATAGAACCAGGGGTCAGCACCTGGTGTCTTTGGTTTATTTGTGGGGGTTCAATGAAAACGACTCATAAAAATGTCCAACAATTTTAAAATTTCTCGAAAGAAAAGCAAGACTAATTGAGACCATGCAGATAGGTCCTACACTAGACACTAGAGAAAAGAGTTATACAGGCAGCTTTTATGTGCCGTGTGCAAAGGCATACATGGTGTTATACTAACTATTACATTAAAATGGAGACACAAAGGATCACACATATAACACTTTTGTTCCTATCCACAATAGCATATCCTAGCGATATGCCATCAACATCTAAAATGGGACAACCCCTTTAAGAATACAGCTATACTGGCGGACTGGGAGCTAGAGGACCCTCCTCCGGCGCCCATGCCTGTCTGGCAAACAGCGCAACCAAAACGGAGGAGATCTCCTCCGCAGCACACTGGAGGCTCGAGTGGAACTCGCCCCCCGCCCCCCCATTTTTCCTGATTGCAAGAACAGATGGGGAATTTTCCCCGCCCCATTTTTAGTTTTTTTGCCATACAAAAGGCCCCCGCCTTTTTCCCTTTTTTTGGGGTGCTCCCCCGTTTTGGGGAAACTCTTTTCCCCTTTTCGTACCCTTTTAAACCGGGAAAACCTGGAAAAATGCCCTTTTTCCTAGGCCCAGGGGGGCCTGGAGTTTTCCCCCTCCCCTATTTTGGGCAACCCCCTCCCCTCCCCTGAATGTTGGGGTCTCGGGGGGAAAAGGGGCCGGAAAAAATTCCTCGCCCCCCTTTTGGCCGCTGAATTTTTTAAATTCTGTTTTTTTTTGCCCATTTCCCTTTTTCAGTTTAAACCCCCCTTGAAATGCTCTGTGGGGGATTGCCTCCCCCACAATGTATGGGGGGGGGGGTCTGGGGGTTTGCTATGTTTTCGGTCCTTTTTTTGGGGCCCCTCTATGGTTTGGCTCCCCCCGCAAACCCCCCTTGTTCCCCTTTTTACTCTGAAATTCCCCTTCAAGCAGCTTCCCCCTCTTTGGGGGCCCTGCCCGGGGGACTTTGCGGTTTCCCCAAACATTTGGGCCCGGGTTGCTAGCCCCAAAAAACCCCTAAAGGTTCTTTTATCCCGGCTTTATGCCCTCTACTTTTAAAATTTAAGGCGCAAGATGGGGGGGCCTAAATGTTCGCAAAGGTCTTTGCGGGGGTTTTTTTCCCCCCCCCGAGGCGAGAGTGCCGTTGGGCGGTAATTGGGAACAAATTTGTTTATGTTTTTTGTCTGTACAGCCCATTGAAACCCCCCCCTTTCCTATTTTTTTTTTCCCCCCCCCCTTTTTGGGTGTTGCAGGCTCGGGGAAACCCGCGGCAAAGGGCACTTTTTAAAACCCAGGTTTCCCTTTAAGACCCTAATGTTTAAACCCATTTTTTCCCTTTTTTGAATTTTAAAGGGACTAAATTTCCCCAATAAAAAAAAAGGAAAAACCTATTCCCAAATTAAAATTAAAAAAGGAATAGACCTGATCGGGTTTATTCCTTCACAAACACATTTTAAAGGGAAGGAAAAAATTTCCAACTTTCTTAAGCAACTGAAACCCAAATCCCTTTTATTTGGCCTCACGGGATATTTGGGAAAAAAAGGGCCCTGAGGGGTGGCTATAAAAACTCCAAAAGTGGCCTCCCCCAATTTAACGGTATTTAATTAAAAATACGGGACCCAGGGGGGAGGTTTTTTTGGAATCCCTAAGGGGAAAAGGGGGGCCCCCTCCCCTATTCTGCTTTTGCAATGCCCCAAATCCCCCCAATTTCAGGACAGCTGCGATTCCAAAAACCCCCGACCCGGGTAGGCCCTTATTCCCCCGTTTTTCCCCGCCGGGGCCAGTAAAAAATGGGGCGGAGATTTCAAACATCTGTTTTTCCCCTTGGGAAGGCAATGAATGACTTTCACTGGGAACCCAACAACCCCAAAAACCCCCAAACCCCAAACGAAGGGGCCCCCCCCCAAGGGGTTTTTCAGGGGAAAACGGGTTCCGAAAGAAAAAATTTTGGGTTTGATCTGGGGAGAATCGCTCCCACCCGACGGAAAAAGCCCTTTTTCCTTCTTTTTCCGCTCCACAAACCAACCCCAAATTCCCCAAATGGGTTTTAAAATTTTTGGGTAAAAATTTTAAACCCCCTTTCCGGGATTGGGTGGCGCCCTGGGGAAAGGGGGGCTATAACTTGGTCGGAAACCAAAATGCCTGGTTAGTTTTTGTGTTTTTAAAAACCTTCAAATTCATCTGCTAGGGTTTGTAAATTGGGGGTTTTTAAAACGAGCCCCCTCCTCAAACACTCGATACAAAAAGGGGAAAATTGAGGAGACAAAATTTTTTTAATTATTTTGGGATTTTAAAGGGGGGGGTTGGGTATCGTCGCCCGGCTTTTCCTCTGGGGGGCCCCAAAAGGGGCGGTTTTTCAGGGGGATTTAATTGCCGGGTTTCCAATTAAAAAAGGGATAGAAAGCAGAAAGGGGGAAAGGACTATTTCCATTTGAGCCCCGCCAATTGGAAGAAAATTTTGGGGCTTAAACCCCCCCCAAACCAAACCCCCCCCAATTGAGAAAGTTTATTTTTTTTGAGAGCTAAAACAAACTTTTGTTTGGAAAGGCTGGGAGAAAGACAATTGGGTTCATACCAAACAAAAATTTTATGAAAGGCCCAAATAATCGCATCCCCTTCCCCTTCCCCGGGGATTTTTAAAGGAGGAAACAAAAACCGCCGGACCCCCTCATGCCCAAAAATAAAGCAGAGGGCCCCCCCGGTCTTTTATCCAAAAAAACCCAAATTGAAAGAGTAATCCACCCCTTTTTTGCAAAATCTTTTATAACTTTCCCCGGCCCGGCATCCCCCGGGGGGGGAAAATTTAAAATCGAGACAAATTTGGGAATTCAGTTTCCGGATAAAATTAAAATTCCCCGGTCCTCTCCCAAAGGCCTTAGAATCCCTAAATCCCCCCCCATCGGGAAGGGGAACCCTTAAAAGCGGGGTTTCCACCCGGAGTCCCCCGTCGGGTAAGGCGCGGGCCCCTAAAGGGCCCTTTTATTTAAACTTTTTACTACCCAAGTTTTTTAAAACCCCAGGGGCCTTCCCCGGGCCTTTTGGGTTGTTTTTTAAAAACTCCCTTTCCCCGGGGGGTCTCCCTTTACCAAACTGGGATTTTTTGCATTCAAAATTTTAACCTTTATCCCCCAAAATCAGGGGGAGACCCCTTGGAGTGTGGAGCACGGGCCCTTTTGCGTTTTTTTAAACCGAATTTAATAAAAATCTTCCCCAAAAATTTTTTTGGCGAAAAAAATTTCCCCCTCCCACTTACCACAACCAAATACCAAGATCAAGGGGGAAATTCACCCCGGGGGTTCCGCCCCAGGGTGGGAAAACACCGGGAAAAGGGCCATTGATCCTCTTTGATGGTTTTAAACCGTAAGAAGGGGGTGGGGGCCATGTTTTTAAATTAAAATTTTTGGACCCCCGGAACCCCCTTTTAACCCCCTTTAATTTGGGCCCCCTTTTTCCTCTTTGCAAAACTCCGAGCCTTTGGGTCATTTGGCCCTTTTGTCCCCCGCTTTTACGGGACTTTACCCCCCCAAGCCCCCTCTGCCACAATCCCCCTACCTCACGCAAATGCCCCTCCAAAATATTAATTAGAAAATGGCACCCGACGGGGATGCCCCTTATCCCCAAACGCGGGTTTTCCCTTTGTGAAATTGAACCCTACGCGGCGGGGGGAGTTTTGCCCCCCAAAATATGGGGGGGACTATTTAAAGGGAGAGGGTTTCAAGATTTCACTAAAACCGAAGGGAACGTGTTTTTTTGAACCCTTTTTGAAAGACCCAGGGGATTTCCCCTGCCCCAATCTGCTTTCCCCCTTCTAAAAGCGTTTGGGGGAAACCCCCAAACGGGCACAAATTACACCCTCCAAAACGGGGGCCCTTTTCCCCTTTTGGGCCCCCCGGGGACGTTTGGAAAAGACCACTTGGGGCTCACTATCGATACCCGGGGGGGGGGGGGGGAAAAACCCAAGAAGCGTTGAAATATCTGGGAAAATTTTTTAACATGGGGAAATTTTCCTCACTTTATAGACAAAATTTTCCCCAAAAGCTTAAAAACGGCGTTTAAAACAACTCTTAGTTCTTTGGGAAAAACAGTTATAAACGGGCCCTCTTTTTGGACGCATGGGCCTGTATCAAAATGCCCAGTTTTAAACCAAAACTTATGAAATCTTTTTCGAGCCCCTTGCCAAAAACCGGTTCCTCTTGCGGCCTAAAAGCCCTTTTGAAACAAAACTTAAAAACCACTTTCTTTTGGGGCCCCGGGAAAAAGGCCCCCAAATTGCCAAGAGTATATATGAGGGGAAAGGGGATCGGAGGCCCCTATGGGCCCCCAGAAAAACCCCAAATTTTATTTGGGCATAAAAAACTGAGGGCCTTTCCCAACCTGGGGGGACCTCCCCGCCTAAAAACCAGTTTGGATGGAGCTGGAGAAACTCTGGATGGCCCCTTTACGAAACCAATTATGGGCACCCCCAACTGAAAAAACTGATTTTTTTCCCCTCTGCTTTCCATGCCCTTATGACGAGATCGAATGGCAGGGGTTGTTTTAAGAGATTTTTCCGCTTTTGTTTCAGTCTTTCCCCTATGACGCCCCTTTCCCCTGTTTCATCCTTTGCCCCAAAAAAAGGGGTTTGTTTTAAACCCCGGGGGAAAAGCCGTGGTTGAGGCCAAACGGTTCCGTTTTGGGCGATAAATTTAAAACCGCCCCAAGGAACTCAAAACCTTTTGGGAAACCCCCCAAACTAGTTTTGGGACAAACCACCCTCCTCTCTCTTCTTTTAAACCGAAAAATTAAACATTAAAAAGGGGTCGATTTTGGGGCATGAATAGGGTTTTCAAGCCATCCCTCTTTGAACAGCTCTGTCGAGTGGGATTCTCAATACCGGGGGGTTGGGAATCTAAACCCAATTTATGGGATCCTAACATCCCCTGGGGCGGGAGTTTTTAAAATTTTGGGCACTCTTACATGTCCAAGGGGGGAAACCCTTCTTGGGATCGCATTTTAACGAGGAGAGGGGAAAACGAGATATGGGGGGCAGGGGGCCCGGCTCCGCTTTTTCAAACCGAATAAGGAGAATCAAAATAAAGGCAAAATGTACGGGATCATACACCCATTACAACTTTAGGAAAAAACCCTTTGGTCCCGGGAAGTGTTTTGGAAAATGCGTGAGCCCGGGTTGGGGGAAAGTCCTAAATAAAAATTGGGCGTGTAAAGATGGTTGTCCCATTCTGGAAAAAAAACCACTCGGGTTTTCTTTTGGGGTGGTTCAAACCTGGACCCCCCAAACGCCTCAGACCTATGTCTTGAATATCCCGTTTCCCAACTCTTGGTGGGGCTCGGGTTTAGATTTTTCCCTTGTATTTTAAAACAAGCACCAAAAAATTTTTAGATAGCGGGCCGCACTGGAAGCAGCCCTTCCCCCCCTGGTAGGGAAAAACTGATTTTTTCCCGGGGTTCGGGAGATCAAAAAGGGAAACCCTCCCAGCCCTTAGCGGGGAAATGAATTGGAGCCCTTTTTTGACAAGATATGGAAAGTTTGGGGAATTTTTTTTGGGATCACCCAAGACTTCTAGACTACTCCCTTGGGCCCATGGCTAAGCGACCGGACCTACCATTCCCCCTTTCGTTTTCCCCCCCCCCCCCTCCCCCCCCCTCCACTAAGTTTTCTTTTTCTAACGTTTGTCCCTTTTCAAACTGATTTAATAACACAATTTTGGAGAGTTTAGTGAAAATATGTTTCATGCTATATCTAATTTTCAAACACACCCGGGAAAAAAGTATTCTGATATTGATATTTTACGACTGGTTTATCGCATGATATATGTTTTGATAAGATTTCCTTTTAAATTTCAGTGTTTTTACCTTGAAATGTCCCAAAAAAAATACAAATTAAAGAAAAAGAATACACAAAAGGGGGGCTCCCAGACTCCAAAAATACACCACCATACATCGCATTACCTTAACAGCACCATATAATTGAGGGAGCAATAACTTTCTACAGGTCTGGATTGTGTCCTGAAAAAATGACCAAATCAATTGGTCATGGAGACATCACAAAAGATTTAAGAGCAAGCCCAGGATCTATGGGGTTTTTAGTGGGGGTTTTTAAAAGAAAAAACCCCATAAAAATGTCCAACCCTTTTAAATTTTCCCGGAAAGAAAAGCAAAACTAAATGAGAGCATGCAGATAGGACCTACACTAGACTGGTAATAAGGATGGAATAGTGGCATAAAGACAGCGGTAACCCCTGGGCATGGGGAAATTTTGCATTTTTTCAAGAAACCCCTTTACAAGACCCGACTTTTTTTAAGAATAAATGATCTTCTTTTGGGTTTTTTTCTGCGATTTACTTTCTGTCTTGCTCCTTCTGTTCCTTCAGGGTGTTGCTTCCGGGTATTTGTTTATTTTACAGTATACAGGCTTTCTGCTCCTCGGGCATTTGCCCCTGGTCTGCACCTCTGTATTGCTTTTGGCAAACAGCCTGTAACATTACAATTTCAATTGAAAGAATGAGTGGCTGGGGTTGCCCCGGAGAAGACGAACACGCATGAGGGACTACAAACCTGGATCCAATTCCCCACCTTTTACTTGTTTTTTTTTATAGGGTTTTTAAACACAAGCTAAAAAAAACCTTTTTGTCAGTGATTGGCAACCAAGCTGCTCTGTGAAAGGGGAACAGACAGCTCCATTTAGTCATGTTTACTACTGAAGACAACTCATCAGCTGTCACATCTACACCCAGTCTTTACATTTGGGGCAAAATAGCTACTTCAAAGCTAAGGACCAATCAAATATCATTAGAGGCCATTAGACTAATTGGCAGACGACACAAAACAGCTAAGATCTGATTGGTAATTACAGCTTACATAATATTTCACACGTTTCACAACACATGGTATAGATGAATGCCACCACCCGAAAAGTAACGAGAGGGCTGCCAAGCAAGCCAGGTCACTATGCTCTTTGGCTGGAGACAGATTGACAAATTAGCTTAGCACCCTAAAATTAAGTCATGTAGCCAGTGTCGGACGGGCACACAGGAGAACCGGAGGAGGGCCCCGGGACCGACACATATACTGTGATGTATAGATATGCTGCAAGACGAAGACCATCAAATCACCCATCAGCACCCTCTTTCTCTATCCTTCCTTCTTTTTTCTGTCTATCCTTTCTTTCTTCATTTCTTTCTTTCTTCCTCTCTCTTTATCTTTTATTTTTTTAAGTATTTTACATTTCACCCTCCTCCTGATAATTTTTTCAGCTGTCCTCACTCTCCCTGATATTTCTGCCCTCTCCTACCTACTCCCTGTTCTCACTGTCCCTGATATTTCCACCCTCTCCTACCTACTCCCTGTTCTCACTGTCCCTGATATTTCCACCCTCTCCTCCCTACTCCCTGTTCTCCTGTCCCTGAAATATTCCACCCTCCTCCTTCCTACTCCCTGTTCTCACTGTCCCTGATATTTCCACCCTCTCCTACCTACTCCCTGTTCTCACTGTCCCTGATATTTCCACCCTCTCCTACCTACTCCCTGTTCTCACTGTCCCTGATATTTCCACCCTCTCCTACCTACTCCCTGTTCTCACTGTCCCTGATATTTCCACCCTCTCCTACCTACTCCCTGTTCTCACTGTCCCTGATATTTCCACTCTCTCCTACCTACTCCCTGTCCTTCTGTCCTCACTGTCCCTGATATTTCTGCCCTCTCCTACCTACCCCCTGTCCTCCTGTCTTCACTCTCCCAGATCTTTCCTCCTTCTCCTACCTACCCCCTGTCCTACCCTCCTCACTCTCCCTGATATTTCCTCCCTCTCCTACCTACCCCTGTCCTCACTGTCCCTGATATTTCCACCCTTTCCTACCTACTCCCTGTCCTTCTGTCCTCACTCTCCCTGATATTTCCTCCCTCTCCTACCTACCCAATGTCCTACCCTCCTCACTCTCCCTGATATATCCTCCCTCACCTACCTACTCCCTGTCCTACCCTCCTCACTGTCCCTGATATTTCTGCCCTCACCTACCTACCCCCTGGACTTCTGTCCATACTCTCCCTGATATATCCTCCCTCATCTACCTACCCCCTGTCCTATCCTCTTCACTCTCCCTGATATATCCTCCCTCTCCTACCTACCCCCATCCTTACTGTCTTGATATTTCCGCCCTCTCCTACCTACCCCCTGTCCTCCTGTCTTCACTCTCCCAGATCTTTCCTCCTCCTCCTACCTACCCCTGTCCTCACTGTCCCTGATATTTCCTCCCTCTCCTACCTACCTCCTGTCCTACCCTCCTCACTCTCCCTGATATTTCCTCCCCCACCTACCTACCCCCTGTCCTACCCTCCTCACTCTGACTGATATCTCTTCTCTAGACTACTTACCGACCTCCTGTCCTGCTGTCCTCACATTCCCTGTTATCTCCTCCCTCTCCCCCACTTGTCCATCCTTTCTCCCTTGTTTCATCCACCTTCCTTTTAGTCATATTGCATATTCACTTATAATACTAGATCAACAAAAAGAGGACAATGTGTTGGACACTCGGGCTTTTGTGGACTCTACATTTAGCATTCCCTTTGTTCTTTTAATCTGCTAACTGCAAAAAGACAATCTCTTCTCTTTCTTCCCTTTTTCCACTTGCTGCTCACTAAACCTGAGAAGCCCTTAGCCCTTGCTAAAATTCCTAGACACCTTGTCTGAAATTTGAAGCGGCCAAGAAAGCCAAAGAACAAAAATTAACATCCAGCTGAATTTCAATGGTGCGTAGTGTGGCAGGCAGCCAGGGTATTCAGCCAGTGGGAAGGTACTAATTAAAAGCTAACGAGTTTAGACTTGGACCATACTCTTGGGATGGGAAAAAAAAGAACATGGGGTGATGCTAGAGCCCTTCTTGTAGCTAGACAGTCCTAATTTTAACCGGCAGCCATATCGCTTCTGAGCTGGAACAAGCATGTGAGAGATTAGCCTGCAGTGAATGGGAGTTTGGAACAGTGTTAAATCTGCATTTTTAAGTTTGCTCTGTTATTAAAGGGGTTTTCTCATTTCAAAGATCATAGTTCAACGGGTGGGGCGAAAAAAAATGTAAGCTTCTAGGCCCATAAGCAAAGTGCTATGGTTTAAGAGAATGGGACGTGTGTTTAATTATTGGAAGTGAAAGAGAGCTCCGGTCGGGTTACACCCAAATCCTGCCCCCGGTCGTATATGGGAATGGGAGAGAGAGAGATTTGCTGCATTCGTTCACTGACAGCGATCAGTGGTAGTTTCGACGTATGCGTGCGTGGTTTGAACTATCCACTGACAGCAATCAGTGGTAGTGTCGAAGTATGCGTGCCGGTTTTGTGCTGTCCACTGACAGCAATCAGTGGTAGGTGCGACATATGCGTGAGGAGTTTGCGTCCCTAACGCTAGGTTAGAGCGCGTTCTGCGGGTTCGCGACACACAATCAGTGGTAGGTGCGACGTATGCGTGAGGAGTTTGCACTGTCCACTAACAGCAATCGGTGTTAGATTCGACGTATGCGTGCGGGGTTTGCTCTGTCCACTGACAGCAATCAGTGGTAGGTGCGACGTATGCGTGCGGGTTTTGTGCTGTTCACTGACAGCAATCAGTGGTAGGCACGACATATGTGTACGGGTTTTGTGCTGTTCACTGACAGCAATCAGTGGTAGTTTCGACGTATGGGTGCTGGGTTTGCGCTGTCCACTGACAGCAATCAGTGGTCCTGCAGCAGAGAGAGAGATCATGTGCAGTCGCATGTAAACACAAACAGATAAAGCGTATTTGTTCTGTAGAGGTCAGAGGTGTAATAATCTGCAGGATATATCACTGTGCGGGAGAGGGAGGAAAAAAAAAATCACCCATCTCTTCCAGAATCCTGAATGTCAAATGCCCATTCTAATTACAAAGTATGTCGAGAGAGCGAGAAATGTAGATATACACTATGGAGTTACACTTAGCTTTTCACTTCCAATGATTCCTTAGTCTCCGACAGCTGAGAATATCTCCCTTCCCCCAGCTCACACAGAATGAATTCTCACGTGCACACAGGGGCCTAGCTGTAGGGAGTGCAGAGGTAGCAGTCGCTACTGGGCCCTGCAGCCTGAAGGGGGCCCAAAAACCCTGGTGCCACATAGGAAGACACCAACATTTTAAGTGGCATGTGGTAGCTGGGGGGGCCCATTTCACTTTTTTGCTGGGGGGCCCAGAGGCTTCATGTTATGCCTCTGCGTGCACACTTTGGGGTGTGTCTGCAGAGAGAAGATACTCCCTGCTGGGAGGAGAAACACGCCCCTCCATTTCATAAGCTCTGCTTAGCAACCAGTATAAACGGCTGGCAAATGGTGAAACGATAAAACCCCTTTAAATAGATACATTGGGAGCCGTGGATGCAACATTAACCGTGGCAGAGAAGAAAAGCCGAAAATATATCATTCATTAGCATAGAAGATGAACCAGATGCCCAAGTGCCAATGGGGTTTTATGTGTAAGAAACAGAACTTTAATTAGTGTCTTTGCTTTCCTTGCAGCTACCTGACTCTAATTTCTCCTTCTCGCACATAATCATCCATAAGCATAAATACCTATGAACGGTTTAGCACTGACAGAACACCACTGGCCGCTGCATAAGGTCACACTTAAGTATATGCCGGCAGCGAGCAGCCTGTGCCATCAATCCTCCCCTGGTTTATACATTCTCCTGGCATCTTTATCTTTGCAATGCTGGAAGGTGAATCAGCCGCGGTTTGGATTCCTCGCAGCTGTTGATCTTCTCTAAATGAAGGAGTTGTTAAATCAGACGCTGTTTTATTGGATGTAAAATTGAGCTTGTTTGAGGCACGGCGTAAATTAGGGGAATCAAACAAGCTGGTTATTACCAGGGTGACATGTTGTGGATAATCAATTAACCCCTTGCTCTTCTATTCTGCATGTACCCACAGTAAAAGCCAAAAGGGAATAAAAAAAAATCTGCTCCAGTAAAATGTGATCATTAAAGTTCTAAAATAACAGCAGGCAGCAAATTCCTACCCTCCAGCAGATACTGGGAAATGTCCCTTCAGCCCCTTCCCCGGGCCTACATCTAGGGCTGGGACGAGGTATTCTGGTGCCCTAGGCAAATAAGGCACAAATCGCCCTCCCCAATGGAAAATTCATCCCACGCCAGGCCTCCTTGCACCCCCTTTTCTTTCTGGGATGAAGTGGCGCCATAGGCGGTCACCTACCTTTGCCTACCCATCGTCCCGGCCCTGCCTACATCACTCCAATCAGGGGCCACAAGATGGGTATTTTCGATACCGATCGGTGCTTCTGCTACGGGGCCCCAGGAGCAGATATTTTTCACTGCCTATGGAGCTGCTCACTCATCCAAGTTTTTTGGAGGCGAGTAATGGTCTTCACGAGAAACCATCTAACTAATAAGTCCCTAATAACCTGCTATGGGCCACATTTGGCTACATAGATACTCGGAGGACTCCTTGTGCACTGGGGAGTAGAAAACTCTTGTATATGGTGTCGGTGTCAAAACTATCTTAAAGGGAATGTGTCATCAAAAATGAGTCATTGTTTAAGTCCCATTTTTATGTTAAACACATTTTTTAGGAATTTTTGTTTTTTTTAATTTTTCATATCACTTTCAACATTTTTTAATAATTCTTAAGTCTTGCAGTTCTCACTTTAGCCACTGCTTTAACAGTCAGAAGAGATGCTTCATGCACATAGGAGACTTAAGACTGACTCAGTTCCATTGACTCCTATATGAGAGTTTTCTAGTCATGTTCTGACACCTGGGAAGAAATCAGTGTGCAGGGAGGTGAAAGGGTGAGCTGTGACATCTCCTCTTGTGACTGGTGGATCCTGTGTTATCTATTCACACTGGTGTCTCCTTTCAGTTTGACCCTCTTTGTGCTGATAATGAGCAGACTGCTGAGAATCATTCTCTACAGAACATGAAGTATCAGACCATTATTAGGCCTAGTGGCCAAAGTGAAAACTGCAGGACTTAAGAATTATTAAAAAATATTGAAAGTAATATAGAAAATTAAAAAAGAAATATAACCAAAAATTCATAAAAAATGTGTTGAACCTTTAACAACCCCCCCACCCCACCCCTGTTTAAACTGTTTTTAGAAAAACTCTCCTATATAATGAAGATGGATTGGGTGGAGGCCGCAGGCAGAAAAGAGACCCACACACAAAGATTTGGGGCAGCTTTATCAAATTGTTACCAATGAGAATCCAGAATGCTATTAGGGACTGGTTTAGCTTATCCACTTGGTTTCAAATGAAGACGATGTTGGGTGACCCACCAGTTTGATACTGGGAAGAGACGCGAGGTACAGCCATTGCTCTGCTCTCGGAGATGGGGCCATTGGATTGAGTTGATGAATCAGACCCGAAGTAGAGGAGTGGAAACACACGACTGGTTTGAGCAGGAGTTGGTGGTGGTGGTGAGCTCGGAGAACTTGGGGGGGGGGTTCACAGTTAGGCTATGTTCACACGGCATAACTGTGGCACGTACAGTACGGACGCAATTACGCTTGGTGATTTTGGAGTCGTGCTATTACATGCATACTCCCGTGGTCCGGGGCCCCATAGACCATCATTACTCGCGGCGTGTATGCGCCGCAAGTAATTGACATGTCACTTATCTCCCCGCGCATACAGTACGATCGTATTGTACGAACAGGGAGAGGTGGCGTAATCCATAGTTCTCTATAAGAACTGTGGATTACCGTAATTTCAGGTGCATCTCGCCCCGTATTAGAGCGCAAATACGATGCGAAATGCGCGCCGAAATTACCCCGTGTGAACATACCCTTAAAGGGGTTGTCTCACTATATTGATTCCTCTTACCTCAGTCCTGTTTTCTTGGTTTCACTTTGAATTCAGGGGCGTGTTTACTGGCTTCTACTAGGCTGCAGTAGAAGACAGGTCTGTAGCTATAGCAACCAGTGCTGGCAGCCTATCAGGAGAGATCAAACAGGTCGGTAGCTATATTGACCTGAGGAGCTGATGCAGCCCATACAAGAGGGGATATCTAGGAATAGGGTAGGACACTGTTAATGGACACATATTGCAAAGTGACTTGTTTTTGCAGGATCTTAAACAAAAAAGTAATCCTTGTAGCGAGACAACCCCTTTAAAGTACGTGAAACGTTATGGCAGATTTGATATGTTGTTGATGGTATTTGAGTAGTAGCAAGAATGATGCACGCTCTGATTTACGAGTGAAATATATGGTATGTTTTGACCTCAAAGTTCGGAGGTGGGGGGGGGGGGGGGGGTTGAAAAGTTGCTTTCCGGAATGTAATCTCGTGGGTTCTACATGGATGCTTTTATGGATGGTTACATTCATGTGACTCCAATATGTATGATCCGTACATTTATTGCTTGCTCTGCAGTGTGTAATAAAAAGATTTAAAAGAAAAAGAGCGTTCTGTGTCGGGTGTATGACGTGTGCGTCGCTATAGCGCAGCACTGCATGGTAAATGGAGCATCTGTGAGCAGTTCGATCCTCTGCGCCGATGCCATGCCAAACTTTCAGGATTTCTCCAATTAAAAGGTAATTATCCAATTAAGTGTTCCCTGTATCAGTAATGAAAATGTTTGGTTGTGCTTTCCTCTGTAGAGCTGCTCCCGTGCCGCCCTCCTCTCTCCATTTTGGAGCTGAAGGGCTTCGGAGTAAACATATCTATGACATACAAGAGCGGAATTGGCTAAAAACAGTCGCTGTGTTTCCAGATAATAAATTATAAGGCTGCTTTGTTCTTCCCTTGAAAGTCGGCTATTAACCAATCGCACTGACATAATCGGTAATTAGGCCTCATTGTGCTTAACGCGAAACGTCACGACGTGTGACAGCTGGGTACGTAGGCCGCGCTTAGAGCCTGACATGTGCTGCTTTCCGGTACCACCCTGCAGTTTATGAGTTCTTATTTCATTTTATAGAATACTTAATAATATTCAGTTTTTTTTTTTGTTTTTTTTAATGTTTGACTTCTATGAAAAACTCCAATAAAAATGTATTGATTAAAAAAAATAATATTTAGTTTTTATTCAATTTTAGGGCAAGTGTTAGGATAGAACTCTTGGATGTGGTAGTGTGGCAAGGCAACACGCATTTTGCGCTATCCACAAGTCTGACAGGTGTAAAACAATACACTGACCCTTGGGTATGACTAAGTGCAATGCAACATGGGAATATGTGAAAGAGAACAGAACACATAAAGGTGCTCCCTAGTGTGATGTTATTTAGGTTAAACCTAGAAGGTATAGATATGCAAGTATGCTCACCTTCTATTGTGCTAAGCGGAGGCACAACGCTCCGTAATGCCGATAATACCGCTGTGTCGAGGTCTCGGTGGATTTGCACCAATGCACTCGTGCAGTGGTGGGAGTAGAGCAGCTAGAAACAAGTTTAGCCTGAAACGGGACCCTGGTATCCTTGGAACTGAAGCGCTGATCCCTCAGGAATTCTGTAGCTAGGATTTTTTTTATGGTAATTAAAGCAACAACATAACGCGTTTCATGCTTAACTATCAGACACTTCGTCAGGATTCCTGCATATGCCAATGATTGCACATTCTTAAAGAGATTGTCTCACTACAGGGATTGCTGCTTTTTATGTTAAAGATCTTGCAAAAACAAGTCACTTTGTAATATGTGTCCATTAACAGTGTCCTACCTAATCCTAGATATCCCCTCTTGTATGGGCTGCATCAGCTCCTCAGATCACTATAGCTACAGACCTGTTTACGCTCTCACGATAGGCTGCCAGCACTGGCTGCTATAGCTACAGACCTGTTTGATCTCCCCTGATAGGCTGCCAGCACTGCTGTATAGCTCGTTTGATCTCGATAGGCTGCAGCACGGTTCTATAGAAGACCTGTTTGATCTATCCTGATAGGCTGCCAGCACTGGTCACTATAGCTACAGACTTGTTCAATCTCCCCTGATAGGCTGCCAGCGCTGGTCACTATAGCCAGTGTTGGACTGGGGTGCTTAGGGCCCACAGGTGGAGTTGATTCTAGGGGCCCACCAGTTTAGCTGTTTCTGGGCCAACCGGTGGAGTTTATTTTAGGGGCCCACTCTACAGCTCCTGTAATTGACTGTACATATCTTCTATGCTCTGCCTCCTGCTTTTTGCCTTTCTTTCTATTCTTTTTTGCCTCTATGAGCATGTATATGCAGTTAAAAAACAACTCCAGCTCATGTCAGTGTCCTGGTCGTGTCTAATGTAAACTGCCAGGAAACTAAGGGGAACTGAGCAATGCTGTAGCTCTCACAGGCTTCACTTTATATAATCACATATACTTAGAAAAGTGATTAAATAGCCATTTTGGAGGATCCGATGTCAACATTACTTCGTGGCAAAACCCCTTTAAGGTGTGTTTCCTATATAAATGGGTGGGAAATAATAGAAAAATACTCGTGTTGTGCACTACATACACAGATTTTTGTTCCCATCTTTGAAATCTTTTTTGAAAATTTGGCAAGCGTCATCTACATTGACAAGCAAATCAAATTGCGATGTCTCGTCTATGTGAAGAGAAGGCTCTAAATCAATTTAACAAATGGCTCGTACAACCTCCTTCCTTTTACAGCCGACTGCAATTGCACTAAGTTCAGAGTTGTCTTCGCTTTGGCACAGAACAGGTTAATCTGCACTCAGGGGTTATCTGCAAATAGGGGATTAATGTGCAGGAGATTAATATAAATGTATTGTGTGAGGCATCAAATCCTGGAAGGCTTATTGCATTAGCCACTTGCGCAGAATTCTGTAATGTATTGTTATGCATATTGCATAAAAGTATTAGGACATTAACCTCACTGATTCGCCAGTGACTCGAATACTAAGCTCTGGGAGCGGCGTGGCTTCTGCTGGGCACCGGTGAGGTAGGCTGCCCCCTGCAGGACACTTCCGCTCACAAGCATGACACAGACTGTGGCAGGAAAGGCGTATCAGGTTGACTTCTTCAACAATTCAGTTCCTAGGGAAATGACTTCATAAGAGGCGACGCCATCATTTACAACCATTCCCCCCCCCCCCCCCAAAAAAAAAAAAAAAAAAAATTGCCGCTTATGTGTACAGTGCACCATGTAGCAGAGCCAAGACCCTGGCAACTGAGATGAGTGATGTAATACATAAGAGAATACACACATCTCACTTGCTTGGCGCAGATTATTAGTAGTGTATTAACTGTAGGGGGCAGCCTATTTTCAAGGCTAGAGGGCCTCATCCTGTGTAAGGGTTGAAGTTGCAACCTAAGTCTACAGGCAGGCTCAGACTGTCCCATAGTAAAGCAGTGGAAACCCCCAGTGGGCCCACGGCCGGGGGGCACTAAATAGCAGGGGGGGCTGGTTTCAGGGAGTAGGTAAAAAGAAGGCAGAAATCAAAGACATGTAAGAATTTGTGGTATGTATTGTGGGCCCAAGAATCAACCCATTGTAAAATCACCACTGGGGCTCCAAGAAAAACCCACTGGTGGCCCAAATAATCACTCCAAAAACGGGCCCCAGCAGAATCATCTCCACTGAGTGGGCCAAAGAATAACTCAGCTGTTGTGGGCCCCAAGAAATCAACTTCACTGTGGGCCACAAGAATCATCTCCACTGCTGGGCCCTAAGAATCAACTCCACTGGCTGGGCCCCAAGAATCAACTCCTTCACTGTGGGCCAAAGAATCAACTCCACTGTGGGTCCCCAAGAATCATCTCCACTGGTGGGTCCAAGAATCACTCCACTGGTGAGGCTCCAAGAATAAACTCCACTGTGGCCCAAAGAATCAACCTCCACTGCTGGGCCCAAGAATCAATTCCACTGTGGGCCCCAAGAATCAGTTCCACTGGTGGGCCCCAAGAATCAACATCACTGGTGGGCCCCAAGAATCAACTCCACTGGTGGGTCCAAGAATCATCTCCACTGGTAGGTCCCAAGAATCAACATCACTGTTGAGCCCCAAGAATCAACTCCACTGGTGGGTTCAAGAATCAACTCCACTGGTGGGCTCCAAGAATAAACTCCGCTGGTGGCCCCAAGAATCAACTCCACTGGTGGCCCCAAGAAATCAAACTCCACTGGTGGGCCCAAGAATCAACTCCACTGGTGGCCCCAAGAATCAACTCCACTGGTGGCCCTAGGAATCACCTCCACTGTGGGCCCCAAGAATCAGCTCACTGTGGGACCAAGAATCAACTCCACTGGTGGGCACCACAATCAACTACACTTGAGGGACCAAAAAATCAACTCTACTGGTGGGGCCAAGAATCATCCCCGCTGGTGGGCTCCAAGAATAAACTCCGCTGGTGGGCCCCTAAAATAAACTCCACTGGTGGGCCCCAAGAATCATCTCCACTGGTGGGATCCAAGAATCAACTCCACTGGTGGGCCCCAAGAATCATTCCCACTGTTGAGCCCCCAGAATCAATTCCACTGGTGAGCCCTAAGAATCAGTTCCACTGGTGAGCCCCAAGAATCAGTTCCACTTGTGGGACCCAAGAATCAAGTCCACTGGAGAGCCCCAAGAATCCAGTCCACTGTTGATCCCCAAGAATCAACTCCACTGGTGGGCCCAAGAATCAATTCCACTGGTGTGCCCCAAGAATCACCTCCACTGGTGGGCCCCAAATAAATCTCCACAGGTGGCCCCAAGAATCAATTCCACTGGTGGCCCCAAGAATCAATTCCACTGGTGGGCCCCAAGAACAAACTCCACTGGTGGGCCCCAAGAACAAACTCCACTGGTGGGCCCCAAGAACAAACTCCACTGGTGGACACCAAGAACAAACTCCACTGGTGGACACCAAGAACAAACTCCACTGGTGGACCCCAAGAATCAACTCCACGGGTGGGCCCCAAGAATCAGCTCCACTGATGGGACCAAAGAATAACCACCACTGGTGGCCCCAAGAATCAACTCCACTGGTGGACATAAATCCTGTGTTCAATCCAGCTTCAACAACAAAACTAGAATCTTTAATCCATGTTAAAAAAGGTAAAAGTAGATAATCTAGTTGAGACATGCTAAACGCTGACGCATTTCAGGTGAAGTTTCCCCTTAGCTGTAGTTAGGCTTTAAACGTATCTATCTACTATTAAACAGGGCAATCAGAAAAGTGTCCTTCCTTTCAGCACAACTGATGCCTTCCTGAGCAATAGCAAAAAAATGAGAAACTTTACGGTATCCTAACACTGTGTACTACGTGGAAGGATATCTATAATGTCATGGCGCCATGATCATTCGCTGAATTAGGACAGGATCCACCTCTTGGAGGAGGCACTGTCCCAAGGTTGGGTGACCTGGCTCACATGTGGTTGTTTGTAGGAGCTCTGTGGTCTCCAGCTAATGGAAGCAGGAGTCTATGTATTTGGCTCTGAAATAATCTACAAATTATAGCTTTTTTTTTATTATACCGACTTGAGTTCATATGTGTTTTTTGGTTTTTTAGGGGGGGCTTGAGGTCATATTTTGTTTTTTTATGGGGGGGGGGGGGGGCTTTAGTGAAATATGTGTTTTTTTTTTTTTAGGGGGCCTTGAGGTGATATGTGTTTTATTTGTTTTTTTTTTGGGGGGGGCTTGAGGTCATGTGTTTTTTTTTGGGGGGGGGGGGCTTGAGGTCATGTGTTTTTTTGTTTTTCAGGGGGGCCTTGAGGTCATATGTGTTTTTTGCTTTTTGGGGGGGGGCCTTGAGGTCATATGTGTTTTTTGCTTTTTGGGGGGGGGGGTTGAGGTCATATGTGGTTTTTTTGGGGGGCTTGAGTTCATTTGTGGGTTTTTTTATTTTTTAGGGGGGGGGGCTTGAGGTCATATGTGTTTTTTTGTTTTTTAGGGTTGGCCTTGAGGTCATATGTGTTTTTTGTTTTTGGGGGGGGGCTTGAGGTCATATGTGTTTTTTTTTTGTTTTTTTAGGGGGGCTTGAGGTCATGTGCTTTTTTGTTTTTTTAGGGGAGCTTGAGGTCATATGTGTTTTTTCTGTTTTTTTAGGGGGGGCTTGAGTTCATATGTGTTTTTTTGTTTTTTGGGGGGATCTTGAGGTCATATTGTGTTTTTTGTTTTTTGGGGGGATCTTGAGGTCATATGTGTTTTTTTTGGTTGGGGGCTTGAGGTCATATGTGTTTTCTTGTTTTTTAGGGGGGGCTTGAGGTCATGTGTTTTTTTGTTTTATGGGCGGCTTGAGATCATATGTGTTTTTTTGTTTTTTCGGGGGAGCTTGAGGTCATATGTGTTTTTTTTGTTTTTTTAGGGGGGATTAAGGTCATATGTGTTTTTTAGGGGGGGCTTGAGGTCATATGTGTTTTTTTGTTTTTTAGGGGGGCTTGAGATCATATGTGTTTTTTTGCTTTTTGGGGGGCTTGAGATCACATGTGTTTTTTTGTTTTTTAGGGGGGGAGCTTGAGGTCATATGTGATTTTTTGTTTTTTAGGGGGGGCTTGAGATCATATGTGTTTTTTGTTTTTTAGGGTGGGGCTTGAGATCAAATGTGTTTTTTGTTTTTTAGGGTGGGGCTTGAGGTTATATGTGTTTTTTTTTTATTTTTTAGGGGGGAGCTTGAGGTCATATGTGTTTTTTTTGTTTTTTTTAGGGGGGGCTTGAGGTCATATGCATTTTTTTGTTTTTTAGGGGGGCTTGAGATCTTATGTGTTTTTTTGTTTTTTAGGGGGGCTTGGGTCATTTTTTTTTTTTTTTTTGTTTTTTAGGGTGGGGCTTGAGGTCATATGTGTTACTGCAGCGTATGTTACTATGATGTTATATGCAGCTTTGATTCGATTCTTTCTCATACCCAAGTACAATGAGCCGTGCCCTGCACACATAGTTGACCCAATGGAACGTGCTGGGACAACTTGCACAGAACAGGTGTTCTTTAAGAGAAGCATTTCTTCTGTCATCTACTAATTAGCTCTGAATAATCACACGAGGATGAATATGGCCAATTCTATAACTGGAGAGGGGATTGGAGAGCGGTAATAATGGTGACAGGAGAGCATTACTTTCCGCTCGGTTTAGTGTCATTACTGCAATGATAAATGTCGGCCCTGGCAGCGATAGGGTTAGGAGCGAGAGGTCTGGGCTTCTGGAGGAGTATAGACAATTCTCCCTGCCGCCATTCTATCTTTTCCAGATAATTAAGCTGTCCTGTGAGTGGATGTCAGCTTTCTATAACCCAGACACTTATTAAAACTTCTCCTGAATTTAATTAGCCAGCAAGTTTAAGCAGCGTGTAAATGGCCACTAATGATGCGCTACGTTCATTCCTGATATTTCTTAGATCTCTCTATGAAGGCTACAACGGCCGACTAGTGCTGGCTTAATACATTGTCTGTACCTCACCTTACATCTCCATCACCAACACCCCCACCCTATTCTTAATGCCACCGCCATCAAATTACCCTCTCAGCCATGTCACGGCACCGTCTCTGCCTCAGTAATACAGAGTGTGAACACATCTACGAGAAGAAGCGCTATAACTCAAGGGATAGACACTGCTTCCTACTGGGTTTTATAAGGGGGGTGTACAAAAAAAAAAAGCAATACCATACACAAGCAGGTGTGCAGAGGCGTAACTTGAAGCTCCTGGGCCCCAATGCAAAAAGTGAAACAGAACTCCCAGTTACAATGTGCCACTTACAATGCTGGCATCTCCTTATGTGGCAGGAGGGCTTTTGGGCCTCCTCAGGCTGCAGGGCCCGGTAGCAAACCTCCCAAGTGTCCCTATTTTGGAGGGAAAGTCCCTATTTTTAACCCTTGTCGCTATAAATGTCCCTCTTTTTAATTTGGGAAATAGATTTGCATCAATAAATTAACTATCTTGCTTTAAAAAGTATCTGACTGCTTAATAGCTGTATGTTACATTACAACTTACTTAATATTTCATCATTAGGTACAATACAATCCTGAAAATATCTCCCTTTTTGGTTGTCTGAAAAGTTGGCATGTATGTGTATGGGTGTGGTTAGAGGTGTGTCTTGGTGTGATGTCATATGTTAGGGCGTGGTTAGAGGCGAGGCCTGATATGTCCCTCTTTGCAATCTATAAAAGTTGGGAGGTATGCGGTAGCGACTACTACCCCTGCACCCTCTGTAGCTACGCCCCTGCAGGCAGGGCCATCTTTTCCATTGTGCACACTAGGCAGTTGCCCAGGGGCCCCACAAGTTTGACGGCCCCAGGTGGTCTATGTATGTCCCAGGAATTTAACTGGTTGTGTGTTTTTAGGATGTGCAAACAGTTAAACACCATGGTGGAGAAAGGAGCCAAAGGCCTCCTGCCCTGCCAATTAATCTTGTAGGCTGCAGGCTGCCGGTGTCCAGAAATAAGTAGCGTGATAATATGGGTGTGCTTAGAGGGGGGGGGGGGGGGCAGAGGCATGGCCTAGTGTGATGTCATGTATTTGGCAGAGCCCGTAATGCTGTTAAGACGGCTTTGCCTGCGGGTGTGGAAGGAGCCCTGCCTGTCCACTCCTCTAACACAGCAGGTACTGACACCATCACTGCATTAGGGCCTTCAGAGCAGACATCAAGTTACGCCGAACCATTCTCTAGAGGAAAGTAGTGATATAGGGTATTAAAAAATTTGGATTATTTTTTTTTTTTTTTTAGTTATGTCCCACAATGCCGCATCTCAGGCTGCCACTTTTTCAATCTCTCCTACCCTACAGTGATAATGTCCTATACCATTACTGTGCACCCACTGTACCCACTGTACCCTCCATACGGGGAAAGTGGGCTGGAAACAAAAATGAAGAAACGTGATAAATGGCGTTAAGCGCCGCCCGAAACGCGTTGGTTTTTAAGAATTTCAGTGTACCCTCTGCACTCATGGATTAATATAACACAGCACTTTTTGCACCAGCCAGCTGGTCCTACCTTTTTGCTATGTCTTTCTACATTAAAAAAATTGATTATTTTTTTTTTAGTTATGTCCCATGATGCCCCATCTCAGGCTGCTACTTTTTCAATCTTTCCTACCCTGAGAGGAGCTCAGCAGTCACATGTATTGTCTTACAAATTACCAGGGAAAGCTACTTATACAACAGGAAAGTGTGGGACAATCTGTCAAAGATCACAGCCAATAGTTGTTACCATGTGGAAACCATACTGTAACCATAACCTATTGTAACATGCTCCCATCCTACACGAACCTCAACCCTTTAACTGTATCATCCTGCTGCTCTTCCAAATATTAAGCCTGTGCCCTCGTGACTATGTTTACCCCCGAAAAATAGAGTACTAAACAGTGCCCCAAAAAAGGCCGGTTTTTCACACGGCTTATTTCCCCACGGTTTTTTTGAGCCGTATTGAGCTCACAAAAACCCGGGGTGGGAAAAAAGGGGCGAGGGGGGGGGGGGGGGGCCGGAGCGCGGGGGGGGCCCCCGGCCCCTTTAGAAAAAATGCTTGTTTTCGGGGCGTCCGCGCGTAAATATTTGCAGTCACTTTTCCCCCGCGGGGATTCACCAGGGGGGTTTTACGACGGAAAACCCTGTTCCTCTATGAGAGTAGTGGATTACGTAATGAAGGGACGGATGGCGCCTACTGCAGGCAAAAACCGGGCGGGGGTACGGCGGCCAATCCGTCCCAAAAAACCAACTGTGAATGGGCCCATTGTTTCCCTTGTGCTCCACTAGTGTAAACAATACAGTAACTATGCCCCTATATGCCAGCACACAGAACAGTACCCTTCCCACAGTGATACCAGTGCACCCACAGTACCCACTTAGCCTCCATACTGTGAAAGTGGCCTGGAAACAAAAATGAAGAAAGAATACTTGGAATATCTCTCCTTGGGGGGGAGCCAGCAATAAATTGGTCAGTGTGAGGATTTTTGCACCTTTCAGACCTCACTGATAAAGAAAAGGCTTATGAAAAAAGAGCTGAGGAGCTCCACAGCGCCCTCTATTGGATGTAGTTATACTCAGTTCACATGAAGCTCACAGGAACCTTGCAGTGTGTAAGGGATTTGAGCCAAACCAATTAAGTTCATCTACAGACAGCTGTTTAGGGGTATTTGCTCCTCTTCAGTACAGAGTAGAACTTACTGGTTGGCTGGGCGAGAGGCGAGAGTGGCTTAGAAGGAAGAATACTTAGTAAATCCCGGTCCCACTAAGACTGGTGTAGTTTAGGCTCATTGTGGAGTTAAAGAGAACCTGTCACATAGTTTTTGCCCCCTTGTTTAGGACCCGAACAAGCTAGTGTCAGACCTGCTGTTCCCCGCGCTGTGTCCCTTATTCTGTAAGATGCTGGGGTTTTCGTGTATTTAATGCTAAATCTGCAGTTTTTCAGCCACAAGAGTCATTCGAAGAGTCCTTCAGGGTGTCAGTTTTTTTCAAACCCCGCCCACCTGAAGCTAGCCCCGCCCATCTCGACTGACAAACCTATTACTTTGAATAGGTAGAAACATGTGAATAACTGTCAGTAGGGTTAAATGCTCTAAAACTGCAGCATCTTACAGAATAAGGGGCCCAGTGCTGGGAACAGCAGGTCTGACACTGGCTTGTGCTGTCCTCAGCAAGGGGGGCACAACCTATGTGACAGGTTCCCTTTAAGGGGATCACAGTCAGTGGACTCCAAAATGTAAGTGGGCGCAGGGCTACCCACTGCTCTTTCCTTTTTTCTATGGCTGCTGCAGATCATCATAAATCTAAAATCCTCTAGAAAATTAAATTTTGATAATAAACAAAAATAAAATGAAAATAAGAACAATTCTACTGTTAAAGGGGTTTTCCAAAAAACACTTTCTAGAAACCCCTCTTGCCACCTCCCACTGTGCTAAAATAAAAAATTAACCCAAACTTATTCCTTCATTATCATCGTCCCAGAGCTCCAATGTTTGCCCCCCGGTTTCCCCTGAGAATACATTTAGGGTCCATGATGTCATTTTTCATGTGACCCAAAAGGGGTTTGTGATTGGGGTGCAGCATTATGTGATCCATGAACGTGATGTCATCAGTAAGGGACTCTGGGGAACACTAGAGCTCTGGTAGCGCTGGGAGAGGTAAGTATGGGGTAATTTTCTATTTTTTGCACAGTAGCAGGTAGGGTGTTTTTAAAAGTCTTAAAAAAAACTTGTTCAGTCTTAAATGCTGAGTAACCTTATAAACCCTCTGAAGGGGTCTTATAAGATTAGTAAAATATGGCTACGTTCTTCCCAAAATAGGCCCCCTGTTTGAATTTAACGTTTGTGAGGTTTTGTGGTATTGCAGCGCAATATTCTGCAAGGGGAAAAGTTATATACAACAAATATCTAATAATATTTTATTACACAAAATACCGAAAAATATATTATATAATATAACCGTGTGCAGGCTTCTGGAGTTAGACCCAATTCCTCCCAAAAATCTTTCGAAAATAGAAAAAGACACTGCACCACAAATATAAAAAAAGTGATTTTATTCCCCCAAATAATTTTTTTTCGCTCTCCCAGCTAAAAAAGCCCAATATGGAAAAAAACGGGAAAGTAGCTGTGTTTTGTATTGTGTGGTTATGTTTTGGGTTTGGGAATAAAAATCAAATTTTTGATATTTTTTGGTGCTGCTTTTTTTTTGGGCATTGCGGGTAAAACCCCCTTTCTCTTTTTAAAATTTTAAGCTGCAATTCCCCCCCTACAAACCTTGGACAGGGGGGGGCATTTTTTTTAATTTGTACAATCATTTTTTTAATGTTATTGTCCTAGTTTCTATTTTATTAGTCCTTTTTCTTATTATATCTAGGGGCAAAGCTCTGCTGGTTTCCGGGGGACCAGGAACAATGCCCCCAGGGGGAGCTCAGAAGACCTGAATTTAACCTTACAAATGTTGCCCAGGGGGGTGGAGGAAAACTTTCTGTGCCCAAAAGGAAAAGGGCCCCCCCACAACCCAAAAAGGGCAGCAATGAATATAAATGGGGTGGAAGTGCCCAAATGCTAAAAAAACAGTTAAAAGGGACAAATATTTGCCAGTTTTGGGATGATTTTAATTTTAGGTGCATTGTAAATGAAGCCACTTAGTAAATCCGCTTACTCTCAGCATTGCAGGTGAGCTGATGTTTTTAATCTTAGCGGCATGAACACCGCCATGCCAAGCCAGCGCTCAAAGGCTTTTGTTCAGTTGAAAAAAAATTCTTTCGGGGGAATCTGTGTTTGAAACTTGGGTCGGGGCCGGGATGCGGGTAGGGGGGGTTTGGGCAACCGCCAAAGGGCACCATTTCATTCAGGCAAAAGGGGGCCCCCAGGGGGGTTTTGGATTGGGCTGAATTTTCCATTAGGTGCAATATGTCTTATTTGCCTAGGGCACCAGAGAAACCCTTAATCCCGCCCTGTTTGGGGTTTCCCCCTTTTACTTCTGCTGTTTTAACTTGTTTTCTGCAGTTTTAAAAAAAACACTTGAGCAACGTTAGAATTGGGCACCACCACTTTTTTGGTGTATTTTGCACCAAAAAACTTTTGTAGCCCTTTTTAAATTTTTTTTGGAAACCCCCCAATACCCCCCAAAAACAAAAGGGCCCGAAATTTTTGGGGGCCAAGCACAAAAAAAATTTAAATTTGCGTCTTATGTTAAAATTGCCCCAAATTGCTACCCCGGTTTCCCCGAAAAATAGGGAAAAGGTCTTATTTTTAATTTTTGCCCCCTAAAGGACGAGTTAGGCCCTTTATTTTTTGGGAATTTTTTTTTTTCTAATGAAACAAGGAAATTAAACTTTTTATTGTTTTAACCCCCAAAAACCCCCTTTTTCCAAACCTGTTTTTAATTATACTGATTTCCCTTCCCAAAAAGATTTTTTAGCAAAAAAAAGCCAAAAAAACCTGAATTTGGCAAAAAAAAAAATGCATTTGGTCTTATTTTCGGGGGTGTCTTATTTTTGGGGGGAAAACCGGGTAGTTTGCGGTCTAAACCCAAATTTTCCCCAAATGCGTTAAAGCTATCCTTCCCCTTTTGCACCAAAAATTTATTATGTGTTTTACCCCCGGGTTCCAAGACCCTTTGTGTCTTGCAAAAAAAAAGGGGGGGGGCCGTAGCTTGATGTGCCATTGCCATGCCGGGCACCCAGAAAATTAGCCAGACTGTTGCCACAATGAAAGGCATAAAGTAAGTTAAATAGAAGGGGGGTGCAAACCCTGGCCAGTTTTAAAACCAAAAATGGGGAAAAATTTGTGGTGCATTTAAGACTGTTAGTCCTAAAATTCCCTTTAAGTTTTAAACAGTTTTAAATTCAATAGCCCCTTTTAATGTGGCTACCGGGCCCCAGTTTTGCCCCCCCCAAGGAAGTAAAACGTTTTACTTTTTTTCTCAAAGAAAAGAGTTTAAAAAATCCCCCCACTTTTGAAAAAAATAAATTTGGCCAAGAAAAAACCAGATTTCTTTTTAGGGGGGAAAAAATTTTGGAGTCTTTTTTACCCCTTTTTTTTAACATGGTTTCCAATTTTCTGAATCTCCCTTAAAGATTTTCCCTGTGAACATAACTCCAACATGATCCATGGACTTGTGGCTGGTGGCTTCTGGAGAAACTGGCCTTGTATTTATGGTGGTGGTAGATGATTACAGAGCTGGTAACGTATCCACCATGCGTTTTATATGGAACTTCCCTAAAGGGAAAAACCCCTAGTTTTTTTTTTTTTTTTGGGGGGGTTAGCTTTTTTTTGTAAAAACCCTAGCCTTATATCTATGGTGATGGTAGATAAATTCCCTAGCTGGTAATGCAAGGCCTTTACTTTTTTTTTAGAATTTTCCTTCATGGAAACCCTAGTTTTGGTGGCTGGGGGGCCCCCCCCCTGTTGAAACGGGTTTTTTGTATTTATGGTGGTAGATGATTACAGAGTTTGTAAGGCATCTGCCATACATTTTGTATGGATGTTCCTTCATGGAAACCCTAGATTTGTGGCTGGTGGCTTCTATAGAAACTGGCCTTGTATTTATGGTGGTGGTAGATGATTACAGAGCTGGTAACGTATCCACCATGCGTTTTATATGGAACTTCCCTCATGGAAACCCTAGATTTGTGGTTAGCTGTTTTTGTAGAAACTAGCCTTATATCTATGGTGATGGTAGATGATTACAAAAGCTGGAAAAGGTTTTCCCCCCAATACTTTGATATGGATTCCCTTCAGGGAAAACCTAGTTTTTCTGGCTGGGGGTTTTTTTTTTTTGGGGAAAACTGGTTATTTTTTGGTGGGATAGATGTTTACAGAGTTTGAAAAAATCCCCCAAATACTTTTTTATAGGGAAACTTCCTTCATGGAAACCCTAGATTTGTAACTGGTGGCTTCTGTAGAAACTGGCCTTGTATTTATGGTGGTGGTAGATGATTACAGAGCTGGAAAATGCTTTCGCCTTTTTTTTTTAAAATAGAATTCCTTCAGGGAAAACCCTAGATTTTTGGCTTGGTTTCTGTAAAAAAATACCCTTGTATTTATGGTGGTGGTAGATGATTACAGAGCTGGTAATGCATCCGCCATATTTTTTATATAGAACTTCCTTCATGGAAACCATAGATTTGTGGCTAATGGTTTCTGTAGAAACTAGCCTTGCATTTATGGTGGTGATAGATGAAAATAGAGGGGGGAAAACGCACCCAAACCATACTTTTTAGGGAAAAATTTTTTCCCATGGATTTGTGGCTTTTGGTTTCTGTAAAAAACTAGCTGGTTTTTGGGGGGTGGTAGTTTCTTTTTAAAGCATCCCCATGTTTTATAGGGGAAATTTCCCCTACCTTTCAAAAGGTTTTTAGGGTTCTTATAGCTTTTTCTATAGACCCCCAAAATTTTCCCCTTTCCCCTCGTTGGTTTTCCAAAGTTACCCCGGGCAGGCCTTTGTATAATGAATACAGTTTCCCTTTTCTATTCCGGGACTGCCAGACAAAATTGAAAAGGGGGGACCCCTCCCATCCAGGAAAATAAATACGTTGAATTAGGCTGACGGTTTTACACTTACAATACCCCCAGTCTATTATAATGAGCCACAACAAACAGCGGGAGCTGTCATAGGAACGCAGCTTGTACGGTAAGAAGAAGGGAGGAGGTGGTAGGCGCCACCCCATAAAAACATCAAACACTGAGCATTTTCAAAGTTAAATGGGGGCCCTAAATTAGCCCCTTACTCCCTTCTCCATCCCGCCTCCGAGAATGGAAAAAGTGCTCTTTTTTTCCCCCCTTTACCATGAGTGGTGAGGATTTATGTATTTATACTAAAAACAACAAAAGTGTCACTGCCGGGCTTCCGTTTTAAACCCCCTCAAAGGGGGGGCGAGTTTCCCATCTTACCGGAGATAAAGCAAAAAAAAAAAAAAAAGTGTTAGCTGTGAAGTGTCTAAAATGCCAGCTGTAACAAAGGGAAAAGGGGGCTGAGGTGATTTGTCACAGATTCACAGCTCCAGTAAGCAGCCATCAGCAGGTTCATTAGAAAATGCCACCGACTTTCTGTGAAGATTCGAGCGCTGTTTCAGGAACTTTCAATTGGGAGACTTTAATAAATTGATCTGTTAGAAGAAACGAAGAACTGAAGACGACTTTCTTTTCCTAAAATACTCTCTATTACGAATGCGTATCAGGACTAATAAAGCAAAAGGGTATTCAGACTCGTGGGGTGTTATAACTGCAGCGTGGTGAAGGGCCCAAACGAGACTATACGACGGGGACCCTGGCAAGATGACGGGTCCCAGCGACAATAGGGCACGTGCGCTCCACCAGTATTTATAATGTAGCTAAAGAGGACAGGTAGCAGTTCTCTAGAGCTGGATGGTGGGCTCTTGGCAGTGTTGGACTGGGGTGCCCAGGGACCACAGGTTGAGTTGACTCTAGGGGCCCACCAGTTGAGTTTTTATGGGCCCACCGGTGGAGTTTATTTTAGGGGCCTAGCCTACAGCTGTTGTAAATGACTGTACCTGCATCCTATACTCTTGTTTTTTGCCTCTCTTTCTCTGCTTTTTTTGCTTTTTTTGAGAATGTATATGCAGTTAAAAAACAACTTTAGGTCTACCATGTTCAGGGGCCCACCGGGGGTTTCCCCTATTCCCCTGTGGGCCAGTCTAAGCCTGGCTCTTGGTTTCAGCGACCGTGGTAGGCTCAAGCTGGGCCACTCTAAGGGCATGTCCCCACGGCCAGTTTTGCAGATGGTTTTCGGTTTTGAAAGCCGTCTGCAAACCGGCTGACAAACTTTTACACGGACCTCTATGGAAAATCCATGCAGGCGGTCTCCACTCCACGGATTTTCTGCTGGACGGCGGTCCAAAAAAAGATTGAACATGTTCATTCTTCTGCCCGGTTTTCGGGCGGAACCTGAACATGGTGCAACTCCGCTTGGCATACAAGAATTAACTCCACTGGTGGGTCCGAAGAATCAACTCCAGTGGTGGGACCCCAATAATGGGCTCCACTAGTGGGCCCCAAGAGTCAACTCCTTTACTGGGCTGCAAGAATCAGTTCCACTGGTGGGACCTAAGAACCATCTCCACTAGTGGGTCCCAAGAAGCAAATCCACTACCGGGGCCCAGTAATCGGCTCTACTGATGTGCCCCAAGAATCAGCTCCACTGGTGGACCCCAAGAATCAGCTCCACTGGTCGGACCCAAGAATCAGCTCCACTGGTGGGCTCCAAGAATCCCCTCCACTGGTGGGCTGCATGAACCAGCTACACTGGTATCTCCTTGACTCAGCTTTATTGTTGTCCCCTCGAATCAACACCACTCCTGGCCCCAAGAATCAGCTCCACTGGTGGCCACAAGAATCACTTCCACTGGTAGCTCCAAGAATCAGCTTCATTTGTGGCCCCAAGACTCAACTCCACTACTGGCCCCAAGAATCAGCTCCACTGGTGGGCTCCAAGAATCAGCTCCACTGGTGGCCCCAAGGATCACCTCCACTGGTAGGCCCCAAGAATCACCTCCACTGGTAGGCCCCAAGAATCACCTCCAGTGGTGGGCCCCAAGATTCAACTCCTTTACTGGACCCCAAGATTCAACTCCTTTACTGGGCCCCAAGAACCAAATCCACTACCGGGGCCCAGTGATAGGCTCTACTGATGTGCCCCAAGAATCAGCTCCACTGGTGGGCCCCAGATACCCCACTCTAACACTGCTGGCATATATGCTTTACAAGACATCTGTGTGATTTAGGTTATTGCTGACAAAAGAGGTGGTGTCATACTAAAAGGGTCAAGGCTTCAAGCACAGTTTGGTCTGAATGTGCGATGCTTTATGACCAAAAAATTTACCTAAATTTTGCTTCACTTGAAGGCACAATTTAAGCCTAATATAAATGGTGTACGGTTAGACTAAACAGTCTAAACATGCAGCAGATTTATCATACATTTGATAACTGTGGCGCATTGGAAGACTGTCTCGTCTAAGTTTACATTGTCCAGCTATTAGACTGTATTGATAAATCTGGCCCAGCATCTCAAAGTGAGAAAATATTCCAAAAAATGGGACTTTTTATTCAAAATGAGGTTGCTATCAAAGACTGTTCAGTCTTACTGCTAATTCCACATTATTAGTAGTATAGGCTTCTGCAGTTGCTAGTGCTCGTCCTAGTCTTGCATATATGGAATGACGTTCTTGTCAATAGAAAAGTGGTCAAGGAACCGGCAAGCAGTCTGCTTCATACGTTTTATTATTTCACTCCAGCCACCTATAATATTTAAAAGCAGTTTTTCGGTGGTATTTTATAAGGCCATTTCTAAATATGTAATGGGCATTGTGTTACACAGTGTGGTTAGACTACGAAGCAGCAAATGTGGTTATAAATTTTATGTATACAGCGTGCACACATTATGGGAGTAGCTGGGATAATTGAAGGATAGATGTGTGATGAGATAGACTCAACTACCCCCATGTTGCAGACATACCATTTATAGCTACACGTGATGCTTTGGCATCTAACTGCGCAATGCAACAGACCAATGACCAGAGGGCCTAAAACAGTGCTACTAATTATTATGGTGCAGAGACGACTGGATTTAAAACTGAAGCCTATTACTCTAGCTGTCTCTATGACTACTACATGTGTGGATTTCACCTGTGGGCGACAAAGGTATTGAGACCTTACTTATGTAAGACATTTATGGTTCCTCTCATATTTATTAGAGCACTAAATGGCTACATTGCCTAGAAAAATGGCAAGCACTTTACTGAGCTTTGTTCAGATCAGATGTAAGTTTCTCTCCCCCACTCTGCTTGTGGATATCACCTGTGGGTGGCTAAGGTACTGAGACCTTACTTATGTAAGACGTGTGTGGTTCCTTTTATGTCTATTAGAGCACTAAACTGCTACATTGCCTAGAAAAATGGCAAGCACTTTTCTGAGCTTAGTTCAGAGAAGTTGTCAGTTTCCCTCCACCACCCTGCTTGTGGATTTCACCTGTGGGTGGCTAAGGTACTGAGACCTTACTTGTGTAAGTTGTGCTGTTTTTCTCATGTTTATAGGGAGCACTAAAAGCCTACATTGCCTAGAAAAATTACAAGCACTTTTCTGAGCTGTGTTCAGAGCAGTTGTCACTTTCCCTCCACCACTCTGGTTGTAGATTCCACCTATGGGCAAATCAGGTACCGAGATCTTACTTATGTAAGACATGTGCAGCTATTATCATGTTTATAGGGGGCACTAAAAGCCTGCATTGCCTAGAAAAATGACAAGCACTTTTCTGAGCTGTGTTCAGAGCAGTTGTCAGTTTCTCTCCCCCAATCTGCTTGTGAATTTCACCTGTGGGTGGCTAAGGTACTTATGTAAGACGTTTGTGGTTCCTCTCATGTCTATTAGAACACTAAATGGCTACATTGCCTAGAAAAATGACAGGCACCTTTCTGAGCTTAGTTCAAAGCAGTCATCCCTGTCCCTCCACCACTCTGGTTGTAGATTCCACCTATGGGCAACTAATATACTGAGATCTTACGTATGTAAGACATGTGCAGTTATTCTCATGTTTATAGGGGACACTAAAAGCCTGCATTGCCTAGAAAAATGACAAGCACTTTTCTGAGCTGTGTTCAGAGCAGTTGTCAGTTTCCCTCCCCCACTCTGCTTGTGGATTTCACCTTCGGGTGGTTAAGGTATTGAGACCTTACTTGTGTAAGATGTGCTGTTCTTCTCGTGTCTTTAGTAGGCACTAAGGGCCACATGTATGACACTGTTGAGGTCTTAAACTCACTTTTTTACCCATAGTAACCTATTAGCAAATAAGTGAGTTTTAGACCTAAACAGGTTCATATATGTGGCCCTAAAAGCCTACGTTGTCTAGAAAAATGACAAGCACTTTTCTGAGCTTAGCTCAGAGCAGTTTTCAGTTTCCCTCCCCCAATTTGCTTGTGGATTTCACCTCTGTGTGGCTAAGGTACTGAGACCTTACTTATGTAAGACATTTGTGGTTCCTCTTATGTCTATTAGAGCACTAAATGGCTACAATGCCTAGAAAAATGGCAAGCACTTTTCTGAGCTTAGTTCAGAGAAGTTGTCACTTTCCCTCCACCACTCTGCTTGTGGATTTCACCCGTGGGTGGCTAAGGTATTAAGACCTTACTTGTGTAAGATGTGCTGTTCTTCTCATGTCTATAGTAGGCACTAAAAGCCTACATTGTCTAGAGAAATGACAAGCATTTTTCTGAGCTTAGCTCAGAGCACTTGTCACTTTCCCTCCCCTCCCCCAATCTGCTTAGCAGCCTATACAAAGTGTATTGACTTACTATATCAGTGGTTAAATATGATGAGATCGATAAACCATTCGGAGAGACTAATACCTGGAAGTCCACCATCACAGTTGGCTGCATTTATGTATGAGAACGTGTCCGCAGTGTACATTGTATATGTATTACTTATTCACTAAGCCATGATATTGACTAAGTAAGACTAAACCCATAACATTTGACATTACATGATTTTTGCCTTCTTCATTCAAGTTTTTCTTTAATAATATAGCATGCATGTGCACAGCGGGTGCGTAGGGACTGGGAAACCTTTGACTCCACTCTTCTTACTGAAATGCATTCCCCCATGATGCTCAGCAAAGCCGGGAGCCCTTCTGTAGCCTAAGGTCTCAGTGTTTCCATAGGTTTTCATCACCATAACCTGTGATCTGTTAAATATTAGCTGATCTTTCCACCTCACATGCAAATCCACTGTGATTTTTTTTTTCTCCTTATCGAAGCGGTATAAAATATCAAGAGGTTATAGGATTATGTGATCAGAGGGAAGGAACCTGCAGAAACTGCCATTAGAATTCATTGTGATTTCATATATTCTTGACAAAGTGAAGTTTTACACACTTCGATTAAAAACGATTTACCCTTTACACTTCCGCATAGAAAATAGATATAATTTTACCAATAACCACCCCTAAACCTTCCTTGCGAGATCAGGCGCATTCTCCCACGTTCTGCCATAATAATGCGAGATGAATAAATCATGGGTGGATCGACTGCTTGCGATGCAAAGACCGCGAGGCTCTAATTTATTCAAAACGGGTGCAGATTTCTGAAATTTTGGCATTGTATGAGCAGTGTGTGTATTGCTGGATAAGTTGTGTACTTTGATCTCAGTGTGCTCAGCTCATACTCTGCTCGCCCATAGATCAGCGTTTTGTCTTACACGTGCTCATCTGTACGGTTGTCTCTAAGGATGAGCTATATACATTGATCTCTATTTATGCTGCTCGCATGCGGCCTGTCCATAGAGTAAGCTGCTTATATAGAGATCAATGTAGAGGTGCTTGGAGGGGCGAGGGTGTTAGGTTAAATGTTGATCTTTATGTATGCAGCAAATCTGTAGAGTGAATATAAGCAGCCTAAGTAGATATCGACGTACGCAGCGTGTCCTCAGGCGCAGCGGCATGGTCAAACGTATGTAAAGTAAAACGCATACTGCCCACACACGCAGGGCGAAGATCAGGGCTACGAAAGTTGCACAGTTAAGTATAATTCGCAGTTTCTGTCAGTGAGAATAGCATTATATGCTACACTATGCTTGCTGTCAAAATGATGCTCAGAAAACTTAATGTATCTCATTGGGGAGAGGCACCATGTCCGTGAGTGAGGATTTAATGGCCTTTCCCACCTCACTGGGTATTTGCATATAACAAAGGCTCATGGAAAAAAAGCTTAAAGAGGACATATCACTTCCAAGAAACCTCAAGAAGTAACAAGAGACTAAAATACAAACATTTCCTTAAATATGGTTCATTAGGAACATCCAAGCATTTCACCAGTAATTAAGTTTTTTTTTAAAAAAGCACTGGCCCTTTAAAGGGGTTTTGCCAAGACGTGAAGTTTCTTACCTCTTATCTGCTCAGGAGAGAAGATAAACAACGCATGATAGGCTGCAGGGGGCAGAGGGAGGGGGTTGAGCAGAGCCAGGAAGCAGGGAGCGTCTCTAATGTTTACTCAAATAATAACATTACAACCAGCGGATTCTCTATACAGCAGACAGCCTCATACACTGCACTTTTCTCCCCAGCCCCTTGCAAGCTCCTTCATGTTCCTTCAAGCGCGGTCAGATCACCTCCTGTCAGTGTCCTGGTCGTGTCTAATGTAAACTTTCAGGAAACTAAGGGCACCTGATTAAGGCTGTAGCTCTCAGAGGCTTCACTTTTTGTAATCACATATATTTAGAAAAGTGATTAAATACCCATTTTGGAGGAGCCCACGTCAACATTACATTGTGGCAAAACCCCATTAAGACAGGACTGAAGTCAGACGGAGTTGGCACATCACAGCTTGATGGATCACTATGTGGACAGCTCTGTGAAACTTCTTGCTTCAAAGCTGGGAGAATCCACTGTGAAAGGGGGAGGCTGGAAGTCTACATCATGTGTACACTAGCAGCAGTGTAATATGGATGCCTGTCTACTATGGAGGAGGAGGCTGAAGCAACAGGTAAACCCTGTCGCGCTATGTCCTCAGTGTGCTTTGCCTGCAGTGTATGTATAGCGAGAGACACAGATTAACCCTATACAAGCAGCTATGCCCTCAGCTTCCCCTGCACAGTTGGTTACTCCTACAGAAGGAATCCTACTAGATAATGATCTCTGACTGACAAAGTGAAAGTATAATCTGCTTTCCTGTAATACTGAGGTAAATCATCTGCTAATGACATGTATCAGAGAAAAGTCTTATAATTTCATCTACTATCAATTTTTGTGTGTTTGTGTGGTGGTGATAGGTACTCTTTAGCAATCCTCAATTCAAATGTGACTCACTGAGCCTTGCAATGTAAAAAGGCTTCAAGCCGTGCCAGTTTAGTTCATCTACAGAGAGCAGTATGATTGACATACTTTATTATAAGTCAATGGACACTAGGGGTCACCATTTTGATCCATCATGGCTTCCATTATAGTCATGGCACTAATATTGGCAGAACTTTACTATATTTTTAATGTTCAGAACTCTTAGGATGACATGTCCCATTAGGGCTGCACCATTTTTTGGTGTATTTTGCACCACAAAACTGTTGACGCCCTATTCTCTATATAAATGAACTGTAGTACACCAAAAGTAGGCTCATTTTACACCAGGCACAACACTTTTGAATGCCCCTAAAGTGGCACATCAACTATGCTAGCAATAATACCCTATGTGCCTACATTTTGCTATGCGCCTAGATTAGGCACATAAATTATACTATGCAAGGTAGACCAGAAGCCAGAGTTTTGACAGGTTTATTCATTCAGGCGCACTATACACTCATTTAATGTGCCTTAAAACTGGCATGGAGGCGCCTTTTTTGTGACAAATGGCAGTGCCTTTTTTCTGACATGTCGCCCTTAATTTTCACCCACATAATGCAATCTACAGCGTAGGAGGTTGCTTATCAAAGATATGACCTATTACGACCCTTTTAAGACATGACATTAAAGAGGTTTTGCCATAATCTCATTTCATACCTCCTGCATCCAGCTCTTCAGCTCTGTGTGCTCAGAAGGGGGCGTGTGGGATTTGTTTGAATTGCATATCATGGATGACATCAACATTTATTGCTTCTCTTTAGTCAAAGAAAGGTCTGTTTATGTGTAGAACTGTAAGTAGCTACATTGTAGCTCAGAGGTGTAACTTTTGCCTCCAGGCACAAGGGTCCTCGGATAAAATCCCTGCAGGAACCAAACCTGTGGATGTTCTTTCTCTTTATCAATGCACACACCTCATTGACGGGAGTAGAGTGACAGCACCTGGGGTCTGAACACTCAGGAGCTCCCAGCCCTGGTCGTATCCCCTGGAGACGAGCTGTAAACAATGGATCACTAAAGGAGCTGCTAAAACAAAAACGGTGCAGAATTTTTAATAATGGTGAATGGTGAAAATGTTTATTATTTAATTTACAAACTTCCCATGTCAATTTTACTTCGTGGCAAAACCCCTCTAAGGATATGTTCACACGGCGTAAACAGTGCATACTGTGCATGCCGCTGGCCAGCATGTCCTTCTGAAGCGCTCTCATGACTGTCATTCTCAAGAGACCGTAATCGAAGAATTGACATGTCAGTTCTTTCTCCTGGCGCGTATTGTGTGCTGGGGGAAAGAACAGGTAATCATAGCTCTCAATGAGAGCTATGTATTACTGTATTCTTGGCCCGTACTTCAGGGGTATTAAAGCGCAATTAAGCGCCGAAGAACGGACCGAGAATATGTCGTGTCAACATAACCTAAGACTTCTCTAAGTGTCCTCCAAATTCCACCCTCACTAAGGAAGAGTAATCCCCCTGAGCACCACCTGGGGAGACCCAATTTGCAAATTGTTCAGCGTGAATTTTTTTTTTTCTTCTTCTAACGACATCTCACTTTAAGAAAGAAAAAGTAGCAAATAAATGAGCTATTTGCCTCCTCTGAGTTTCTCATCAGCTGCACTGGCTGTGGGTAATATACAGAAAAAGAGGCAATGTTATTTCTAATGAGGTCCTTGCAGTGCAGATTAGCTCTCTTCACATCCAGAATAACATCATTAATAAGCAGCATGAGTAGAAACTTAAATAGTATAAGATCACATATGACAAAAAAAAGAATACACACAAAAACAAGTTACAAGTTTCTCCAGTTTTTCTCGCCGCCTTTTTCTGTTCTTCCATTTACCGTTCCGCTTGTAAGTTACAAGGTCGGCTGCTTAGCTAATTGGTTTGTCAATCACACAACGGAGCTTTAAAGCATCCTTAAAATGATGATGAGGGATTATAGAAGTGAAATACGAGTGAGCGATCAGATCAAATGATACACCATGATGTGCACTGGGTTCCAGGTATCTCAGCTGCTCATTCTTTGCTGTTTGTCCCCATTAAGGCCATCAGCTCCTTAAAGGGGTTGTCTCCCTAAAAGGATTTCTTTTTATGTTAAAGATCTTTCAAAAACAAATCACTTTGCAATATGTGTCCATTACAGTGTCCTACCTATTCCTAGATATCCCCTCTTGTATGGGCTGCATCAGCTCCTCAGGGCGCTATAGCTACAGACCTGTTTGATCTATCCTGATAGGCTGCCAGCACTGGTCGCTATAGCTTCAGACCTGTTTGATCTATCCTGATAGGCTGTCAGCACTGGTTGCTATAGCTACAGACCTGTTTGATCTCTCCTGATAGGCTGCCAGCACTGGTTGCTATAGCTACAGACCTGGTTGATCTCTCCTGATAGGCTGCCAGCACTGGTTGCTATAGCTACAGACCTGGTTGATCTATCATGATAGGCTGCCAGCACTGGTCGCTATAGCTTCAGACCTGTTTGATCTATCCTGATAGGCTGCCAGCACTGGTTGCTATAGCTACAGACCTGGTTGATCTCTCCTGATAGGCTGCCAGCACTGGTTGCTATAGCTACAGACCTGGTTGATCTCTCCTGATAGGCTGCCAGCACTGGTTGCTATAGCTACAGACCTGTTTGATCTCTCCTGATAGGCTGCCAGCACTGGTCGCTATAGCTACAGACCTGTTTGATCTCTCCTGATAGGCTGCCAGCACTGGTTGCTAGAGCTACAGACCTGTGTGATCTCTCCTGATAGGCTGCCAGCACTGGTCGCTATAGCTACAGACCTGTTTGCTCTTTCCTGATAGGCTGCCAGCACTGGTTGCTATAGCTACAGACCTGGCTTCTACTGCAGCCTAGTGGAAGCCAGTAAACACGCCCCTGAATTCAAAATAAAACCAAGAAAACAGGACTGAAGTAAGATGAATCAATGTAGTGAGAGAACCCCTTTAAAGGGGTTGTCTCATCTCACAGTTTCCTAGAGAAAAGCCGCATTCTTTCATTCATGCATCCTGTCACTTCCTGGTCAAGCTGTCTGTAATTAGCATATGAGCCCAGTGTATTCAGACTTCTGTTAATTAGTCTAGATTAGATAAACAATCTCCTGCTCCCAGATCCAGAGAAGCTTGAGAGTGAAAGTAAACAGTAGTAGTTAGTGTCTTTTGTCTGAAAGATCAGATAACACACAAGCTCTCAGGCTGCCAGCAGTTCTGTGCTGTGACCTGTGTGATGACGTCAATCCCTGCTATCAGATAAGACAAACAGCAGAGGGAGAACAAGCAAACAGGTCGGTAACTAGAGAAACCTGAAAGCCCTCAGAAGGCGATAAAATAATTTGCAGCTCCTCAACAAAAAAGACGAATAGAGCAATATATTTTGAAAACGTCTTCATTTAGTGTTCCTTACATGTTGAAAGCTAATCTTTGTAGTGAGATAACCCTTTTAAGGACCCCATTAAAACTGAAGTCTCTATACATATTAACCTCTCTGTATCCCACTCTGGCACCGTATTGTTCACTAAACATTTTAGGATTAGTGAAGTCGTAGAGACTTGTTTCATAGTTTACCACTAATTCCACACACTCTGAGCATCTTATCCTAACCTCAAAAAGTGACACATGCCCTAAAGCTATGCCAATCCAGCATTTTTTCGTGCAGCACGCCACTTTTGGCACAGTGCAGCACGGGTAGCTCAGTGGTTAGCACAATGCAGCATGATGGCTCAGTGGTTAGCACAGTGAGGCACGGTGACTCAGTGACTAGCACAGTACAGCACGGTTAGCTCAATGGTTAGCCCAGTGCAGCACAGTGACTCAGTGGTTAGCACAGTGCAGCAAGGTGGCTCAGTGGTTAGCACAGTGAGGCACGGTGACTCAGTGACTACACAGTACAGCACGGTTAGCTCAATGGTTAGCCCAGTGCAGCACAGTGACTCAGTGGTTATCACAGTGCAGCAGGTGGCTCAGTGGTTAGCACAGTGAGGCACGGTGACTCAGTGACTAGCACAGTACGCACGGTTAGCTCAATGGTTAGCCAGTGCAGCACAGTGACTCAGTGGTTAGCACAGTGCAGCAAGGTGGCTCAGTGGTTAGCACAGTGAGGCACGGTGACTCAGTGACTAGCACAGTACAGCACGGTTAGCTCAATGGTTAGCCCAGTGCAGCACAGTGACTCAGTGGTTATCAAAGTCCAGCAAGTTGGCTCAGTGGTTAGCACAGTGAGGCACGGTGACTCAGTGACTAGCACAGTACAGCACGGTTAGCTCAATGGTTAGCCCAGTGCAGCACAGTGACTCAGTGGTTAGCACAGTGCAGCAAGGTGGACTCAGTGGTTAGCACAGTGAGGCACGGTGGACTCAGTGACTAGCACAGTACAGCACGGTTAGCTCAATGGTTAGCCCAGTGCAGCACAGTGACTCAGTGGTTAGCACAGTGCAGCAAGGTGGCTCAGTGGTTAGCACAGTGAGGCACGGTGACTCAGTGACTAACACAGTACAGCACGGTTAGCTCAATGGTTAGCCCAGTGCAGCACAGTGACTCAGTGGTTAGCACAGTGCAGCAAGGTGGCTCAGTGGTTAGCACACTAGAGCACAGTGGTTCAGTGGTTAGCGTAGTACAGCACGGGTGACTCAGTGGTTAGCACAACTTAGCACGTTAGTTTCGTGGTAGGCACTGTTGCCTTGCAGTTCTGGGGACCTGGGTTCAAATCCCACCAAGATCGACATCTACAAGGAGTTTGTATGTTCTCCCCTTGTTTGGGTGGGTTTCCTCCAGGTACTGTGGTTTCCCCCAACTCCAAACACATATTGTTAGGTTAATGGTGAATATAGATTGTGTGCCTCAATGGGGACAGGGGGTGCTGTGAATAATGACAATCTCCGCGCAGCGCAGTGGAAAAGAACATGCGCTGTATAAATGAATCACACGAAATAATAAGCTATAGTCTTATCTCCGTCAGGGATGAAGCCCTCAGCAATAGGCGTTTACATGCTATCTATACTACATTTATTCCATTAACCTCCTAAATTACTACTACACAGCTGTATCATTTTATGGCTAAACCTTATAGATTTGGGCAATTTCTATCATCAGTTGTTGATTTAAGTTGCTATGGTCACGACACAACTTCGCTAAGCTCTCTAAACATCTTAGAGCGTTATACGGGCAGCAGATTTCTATCCTATCCTAGGGCAAGAAAAATAAATAGGAATCGTATAAAGATAAGGGAAAAAACGTAGCAAGATATTAGTCGGAAAAACTGCAATAAATTGGGTAAAAGCTTCAACAGGTCACGCGCGCGTCTGTAAGTAGAAGGATATTGAAACTGGTGATATCATTATGATATTGTGCATGTGGGCCCCAAACAATGTGTAGTCATACGTTTAATTAAAAATCAGGTGCTCAATCCTACCCAACTTTTGGGATGATGGCCGTGGTTTTACTACCAAGGACAAAAGGCCACAGCTTCCTGGAAAATTACATAGTTACATATAACAAGGCATTATGGGAAAGGAGCTGGGAAGCTCACTGCGCCCTCTATTGGTTGTAACAAAGTTACATATAGGCAGAAAAAAGACAGACGTCCATCCAGTTCAGCCTATTGTGCTAAAGTGTTGATCCAGAAGAAGGCAAAACCCCCCCATGAGGTAGAAGCCAATTGTTCTCACTTTAGGGAAAAAATTTGTTCCCGACTCGCAAATTTTCTTGATAGTTACGCACAGGCAATACGATTATGTTGGTCAAATTTTTTAAATTTGTGAAAGCTTTTGTCCTTTTTCTTTTCTATATATCTTGTGGTGGGAATTGACCTCACAAAGCTTAAAAGGGTTTTGCCAAGAAGTAAGTTCCTCACCTAACAGACTGATACTCCCCTCTTGAGGCTTGAAAAAAAGGGGCGTTGTGTTTCTGTTTTTAAAAAAACAAGTACCTCCCCTGTGATGTCATCGCTCCACCTCCCATGCACACTCCTGATACTCAGTCTCTGTAGCTGAGTAAACATTGTTTGGCTAATCCACAGAGGATAACTGTATTGTGCACAGGAGAGAAGATAAGCTCCGAGCAGGCAGCGTTCTTTCATTTGTTCACAAACTGATGCAGGGGGGGGAGAGGGGAAGAGGGCTGAGCAGGGAGCCAGGGAGCATCCGCATGTTTACTCAGATAATTATATTACAACCAGTGGATTCTCTATACAAAAGACACAGGATCTTTCTCTCCAGTCCCTTCAAAGCTCGTTCATGTTCCCTGCCATCAGATAAGAAGTGCAAACAACGCAAGCATGGCCAGATCAGCTCCTGGTCGTGTCTAATGTAAACTTTCAGGAAACTAAGGGCATTAAAGGAAGGCTGTAGATCTCACAAGCTTCACTTTTTATAATGACATATATTTAGAAAAGTGATTAAATATTCATTTTGGAGGATCCCAAGTCAACATTAGATCGTGGCAACACCCCTTTAAGTTGACATGTAACACCTTAGCATACCTGTGGCACAGAACGTTATCTCATTTTTTTAATGGCTTCTGAGTTGAGATATCTCGCTGTAGTGAGCTATATATGACAGATAATGTTTGCTACATCCTTGCTTGTAGTTAAAGAATAGGCCAACCTCCATACAACATCTGTCAAGTGTAGCTGGGTCACCTATACTTGACTTATATGGTAGGCTTCCATTACACATCATTTAGATGGCCCATAGTGGGCCAGCAGAACCATGGACATTACGACAAAGTTGTCCTCTGTTTTGAGTTCACAACTCAATGGAGAGAGGTCATTAAGACGGGCGTTTCATTTGCTGATCTTAATGGAAAATGAAAGGCACCAAAATGTATTACAGGGCTCTTCCCACCATAGACTGATAGGATATGGCATCAAAGTCTGATATGTGCAGAGCCCACCTCTGGGACCTGCACCTATCTCAGGAACAGGGCCTGGAAGTTTTATTTCAGACTAGAGAGCCCGTTGCACATACACTCCACTCTCCATTCTGTTCTATGGAGGTTCCCAGTACAAGGAACACACAGCTATAATGTGCTTTAAACAGTTGAAACCAGCAGTTTCCATCCACTATATATAAAGCCCCATCTGCAGGTTTTTCTCTCTGACATGAAATCAGAATAAACTTTCCCCGTTTTAGGTCAATTAGGAACCAGAATTATTTCTATTTGCCAAATACCAGAATAATGAGAGGGAGAATTTTTAAAGGTATTTTTATTACTTTCTGCAAAGTCAGAAGTTTCCATACACTGGGATTACTCTGCCTGTAAACAATTTGGGACCGCCCATATAATGAGGTCATGTCGTTGGAAGGTTTATTAGCAACATCTGAGTTAGAGATACACCTGTGGATGTATTTTATTGCACACCAGAAACACTCTGCTTCTGTGTGGAACATAATGGTAAAGTCTAAAGAAATCAGCCAAGATATCAGGAAGAGAATTGTGGACTTGCACAAGTCTGGATCATCCTTGGGTGCAATTTCCAGATTCCTGAAGTTTCCATACACTGGGATTACTCTGCCTTTAAACAGTTTGGGACCACCCATATGATGATGTAATGTCTTTGGAAGCTTCTGATAGGTTTCTTGGCAACATCTAAAGTTAATTAGAGACACAGCTGTGGATGTATTTTAGTGCACACCATACACACTGCTTCTGTGTGTAACATCATGGGAAAGTCTAAAGAAATCAGCCAAGATATCAGGAAGAGCATTGTGGACTTGCACAAGTCTGGATCATCCTTGGGTGCAATTTCCAGATACCTGAAGGGGCCTCATTCATCTGTATAAAACAATTATACACAAGTACAAACAAGATGGGAATGTTCAGCCCTCACACCGCTCAGGAAGGAGACAGGTTCTGTGTATAACATCATGTGGAAAGCCTAAAGAAATCAGCCAAGGTAAGGTTTATTCTGATTTCATGTCAGATAGTGAGAAAAACATGCAGATGTGTCCTTTTATATGGTATCTGGAAACTTCTGGTTTCAGCTGTATGTGGATGTCTCACATGACCAGGACTGCAATCCAGCTTTAGAAGCCATATCAAAAGTGTGATTTTACATGAAAAGTGTTTTCACGTCCTGTAAAAATAACAGTAAAAAACACAAAAAACAGAAAAACCCTTTAAATTTCCTTTCATTCTGCATCTGTGGCTGTCATACAGACCTATGCGCTTCTATGGTAATGTTGTGGATGGGATGAAGCTGTAGAGCCCCTTTGAGGTTCCATTCATATTAGTAACACACAAGAGACCAACTCTATGAAGTCTGGTCCTGCAGTCATACCCCTTTCTAATCATCCCCTATTTTCTGCTGAAGCATCAAATGCACCTTAGCAAGTAGGAAACAAATGTAAAGGAATAGACTGCAAGCTCCAACTACAAAGCACGTGTATTACCATAGAAACGCATGAGCCTGGATGGCAGCTGGAGACACAAAACAGTAGGAAATCTTTAATGAAGACTATTTGCAAAGTTGCTCTTTCTTTCCCCCATTGCACATACGTTTGAGCATAAAAATTTTAAAAAATTTTTTGAAAAAACTAAACTTTTACCGTCAAGAACAACACAAATAAAACTGAAGCTCCCTAGGAAAATAAAAAGTATTGCTGATCTTATTACTGAAAAAACACGTCCCCGAGATGCCATGTCGTTGTATCATTAAAAATGTCTGCAGACTCAGCAACGCTTTCCCGTCTTCCTTCTATTTTTTGAAAATTGCTACATTCTCTTCAATGGGGAAAGTGAATAAGCCGGGCTCCCGAGGGAGCTTGCTAAAATGTACAAAAGATGTTTCGGAGAACCCCTGAAGGGATATTATGTTTACATTGTACTTGGCATATAGGATTAAATAGTCATTTTTAGCAGTACCTGAGTGGTAACATATAGCTCCGAGGAGAGCCGCGCAAGAGTTTGGTAAAAAAAAAAAAAAAAATTGGAACAAATAAATAGCAGTAAAGCGGCGGACTGCTCACATCGGGAAGTGTTAGAACAAGAGGTCAGGCTCTGACAACGTCGTCAGGAAGATTCAGGGTAACATTGCCAATTGCTGTTTTATAGAAAATGTCAATACGCAATGTATGGCAATTTCAATTTCATCCCCGGGCAGGAGCGCCGGCAGAGGTTACAGGCAGAAAACCGTGCTAATCTTGCTGGTGTACAGTTCTAGCTTAGGCCAGCTGTTGTCTGTCTTTAATAGGAATTTGTAAAGGGGATAAAAAAAGAGAGGTGGCGCTCTTCTGTGAAAGTACGTCCAGTACAATAAGCAATATATAAAATACAACAGAGGCTGCTCACCTGATGGTGTTGTGCGATTATGGTAGAGGCACAACACTCATGATCGCGTGGGTGGCTCACTCCGAGCCTCGGAAACAGCGGCCGCGTAGTCCTAATCCTCCGGAGCCAAAAAAGACGACAGGCAACTATGGAAAATAGCAACAAAAACCAAGAGACCGGGCGCTCGTTTCTTGGTAATAATCCTCGTAGAGATAGACGTAGGATAAAAATATACATTTTATTCCATTAAAATATTAAGGTATGAGCCCCAATCTTGCAGAGTAACGTGCATAACGCGTTTCGTGCCTGTACGCCACTTCCTCGGATGCGTCTCTGTTACATAAAAAACAAACTATGTAACATAGAAGCATCTGACGAAGTGCCGTACAGGCACAAAACGAGTTATGCACGTTACTCTGTAATATTGGGGCTCATACCTTAATATTTTAATGGAATAAAATGTATATTTTTATCCTACATTTATCTTTAATAGGAATTTAACACACCGACAACAATATATAAAAACCGGGATATATGCAACTACTTATAGAGCAAAAAAAAAAAAAAGTATTTAATTGGACAACCCAAAAACAATACAAACAACCGAAAAAAAGGGAAAGACCAATATACAAAAATGAAAAAACTTTGTTGAACATAAAAATAATACAGCTATAATACCTAACCAAGTGACAGCACCCAGATAAAACATACAAACAAAGGGGTCTAGTGTCCCAAAATACAAGAATAATATATATATATATATATATATATATATATATATATATATATATATATTTACTGTGTATATGTATATATATATAAATATATAAATAAATATAATTACATATATAAATAAATATATATATAAATAAATTAAAAAAGACCATAAGGCTATGTTCACACGGCTTAAAATGGGCTGTATTTCGGTCCGTAATTACGTGCCGAAGTGCGCAAATTACGGGCTGAAAACGGCCCATTCATTACGGTAATGCACAGTTCTCATAGAGAACTATGGATTACGTCTCCTCTCCCTGCTCGGCGAATACGCCACGGGGGGAGATAAGTTACATGTCATTTTCTAGCGGCGTATACGCGCCGCTGGTAATGAAAGTCTATGGGTGCCGGCCCTCCGCTCGCTCCCCCGCTCCCACCCCGCCCCCACGGCGTAACTGCGGGGCGTAATTACGTCCCGCAGTTAAGCCCTGTGAACATAGCCTAAGGCTCTGTCTCCCCTGCAGTGGCCAAAAAACGACCTGAAAACAAAACTGAGTTTTCTGTCCACTGCCTGTCAAAAGCGATTTGCATTTTTTTGACGCGTTTTTACAAGCGTTTTTTGCTTGTCTTTAAAGGGGTTTTGCCAGGACTTGAGTTCCTTACCTCCTTATCAGCACAAAGTAGAATATAAACCAATCATGCTGAGGCATGAAGGCTGCAGGGGAGAGAGGGAGGGGGTGAGCAGAGAGTAAGGAAGAAGGGAGCGCCTCAAAACTTAACTCAAATAATAATATTACAACAGCAAGACACAGGCTCATACACTGCACATTTCTCCACAGCCCCTTGAAGCTCATTCATTTTCCCTGTCATCAGATAAGAAGTGTTTCAAGCAAGTGCAGCCTGTCAGCTCCTAGGTCGTGTCTAATGCAAGCTTTCAGGTAACTAAGGGGGACTGAGATATGCTGTAGCTCTCAGAGGCTTCACTTTTTGTAATCACATATATTTAGAAATGTGATTAAATGCCCATTTTGGAGGATCCCACATCAACATTACATCGTGGCAAAACCCCTTTAAGTCTGTTTTTTAATGTATGCATAAATTAAGCCATTGGTTGTAACTCCGCCCTACAAAAGGGTAAATAAAGCACCTCTTTGCATTTATATGTCATCTTGTAGTCGTTTTACGGATTTTAGCGCTAACAAAGTTATCTTGCATTAGTCGCCAAAAATATTTTTTTTTATGGATTTTGGCCTTATAGTCAATTTTTTAACGGGTTTTGGTGCTAAAATCCATAATTTTACGGATTTTGACACTAATAAAGTTCTCGCTTCTGACGCTAAAAATAAGGTTTTTTATGGATATTGGTGCCAGAATCCATTTTTTGGCACTAAAATACTTTTCTTTACAGATTTTGGCGCTAATAAAGTTATCTCACTTCTGACGCCAAAAATACGGTTTTTTACGGATTTTGACACAAAAATACTTTTCTCAACATATTTTGGCGCTAATAAAGTTTTCTCGCTTCTGACGCCAAAAATACGTTTTTTTACCGTTTTTGCACAAGAATCTATCTTTTTAATATGTTGAGAAAAGTATTTTAGTGCCAAAATCCGTAAAAAAAAGTATTTTTGGCGTCAGAAGCGAGATAACTTTATTAGCGCCAAAATGTGTTAAGAAAAGGATTTTAGCATCAAAATCTGCAAAAAATGGATTCTGACGCCAAAATCCATAAAAAACGAACACACGTCATCACTTCCTATATATATACAGGCAGTTCCCGGGTTACAAACGAGATCGGGACTGTAGGTTTGTTTTTAAGTTGAATTTGTATGTACAGTCATATGAAAAAGTTTGGGCACCCCTATGAATCTTAATCATTTTTAGTTCTAAATATTTGGGTGTTTGCAACAGCCATTTCAATTTGATATATCTAATAACTGATGGACACAGTAATATTTCCGGATTGAAATGAGGTTTATTGTACAAACACAAAATGTGCGTCGGGTTTTACTTGCTTTTAAATTGTTTTAGATTGGCTGAGGTTATCGCCCTAGCCTTTTTAGAATAATAAAGTAATTTTCTGGATCTCCCTGCCTGCATCATCGGCACTCCTGGATACACATGTGCACCAGTTCCACCATCTTCTTTTTCCTCTACTGTCTGCTTGGCGGGACGCCGCTCACGGGAACATCGGCAGCCGTATACAAGGGCTACAGCTACAGTAAAAGCCCTGTATGCTAATATGAGAGTTGTGCCTCTATACTAAGAGCGCAACTCAAATTGGTGAGTAGATCAAATACTCAACTGTATACGTTCTACCAAACGTACTTCACCATTTGTGCGCACCCGTGTTTCTCCTTTGTCTTTTTATATATGTATATATATATATATATATATAC
>JAODAL010005551.1:0-17500 GCA_025379985.1 Phyllomedusa bahiana | reverse complement strand
TGGAGAAGTATAAACCCATGAGGAATTTTCCACTGATATTTACCTTCGATGAAGGTGCCCAAGATAGAAGACATTAAAGGGGTTGTCTCACTACATTGATTGATCTTACCTCAGTCCTGTTTTCTTGGTTTCACTGTGAATTCAGGGGCGTGTTTACTGGCTTCTACTAGGCTGCAGTAGAACTCAGGTCTGTAGCTATAGCAGCCAGCACAGGCAGCCTATCAGGAGAGATTGAAGAGGTCTGTAGTTATAGCGACCAGCGCTGGCAGCCTATCAGGAGAGATTGAACAGATCTGTAGCTATAGCGACCAGTGCTGGCAGCCTATCGGGAGAGATTGAACAATATGATTGGCTTTTTGTGGTACATAATAATGCAGATGGACAATTAGTTTGAAACTACAGTTTTATAACATGCCAATAAATGTGCATTGGTAGTGCCTCAAGAGGATAAGGTAACTGGTAATGGATTTATGCCTATTAAAGGGGTTGTCTCACAACAAGGATTGCTTCTTTTTATATTAAAGATCTTGAAAAAACAAATCACTTTGTAATATGTGTCCATTAACCGTGTCCTACCTATTCCTAGATATCCCCTCTTGTATGGGCTGCATCAGCTGCTCAGGTTGCTATAGCTACAGACCTGTTTGATCTCTCCTGATAGGCTGTCAGCACTGGTTGCTATAGCTACAGACCTGGCTTCTACTGCAGCCTAGTGGAAGCCAATAAACACTACCCTGAATTCAAAGTGAAACCAAGAAAACAGGACTGAGGTGAGAGGAACCAATGTAGTGAGATAACCCCTTTAAGTGCTAGCTGCGTCCTCCAGGGAAAGTGGAGAGCCTGTTCTTCTGTTCATCCCTATTCACTGTGTCTAAGGGCCACATAAAATGGATCCGATTTGGGATCCGTGTTAGATCTGAAAATCGCATCCAAAAACTTAGCGTCGAGCAGATCCAACACGTATCCAACAGGCAGCTGAGTGTTTGACTGTGTGTTGAATGCAGCAGGATCACATCCTATAGTTTATTATGTAGTGGATGGGAAACAAAGGTTACATATGTGTGATCCTTTGTGTCTCTATTTTAATGTATTAGTCAGTATATACCTCACATATAAATATATATAATAGGCAAATACCTATATAATACAGCATGTAAAAGCTGTAGGTATATCTTTTGTCATTAATGTGTTAAACAAAATGGCCGTCTGTAGTAGTTTGTAGAGATCGTTGTGTAATCCAAGATGGCACCTCTTCTGAAGTTACACCCTGTGTCCAAACATTGCTGAGCTGTGAGGAGGGGTCTGTACATAAGGACGTGCCAATAGACCCTCACAGCCAGGTCCATGTGATGCTTCTTATCTACTAATTTTCAAAAGTATAAAAAAAAGCTGCCATTTTGTGAATAAAGCAGAAAGCACTTTCACAGCAACAGGGCATGGTGTGATTTGTTTCTCGGTGCAACCTTTGTTATTTTTAAGCTAATTTGGACCCCCACAAGGACAGAATAGCCCCTTTGAGACTACTTTCCATATCAATTATAGGGCTCCTGCTGCGTCTTTCGGACTAAGAATTGACATGACCGTTCTTGGGACGGATCCGAAAGACGCAATGAGATGCATCAGCGACCACTCGTCTGAAGTTAAAAGCGGTGTAAATCACATTACTCATTATTAGATGCGTGTTTGGCTCCATTTAGGGTCCAACAGATGGATCCAAACACGTATCTATAAGCATATGTAACACGGACCAGCACGCCATGTGAACATATCCTAACACTGATCACATGACGCCCAGAATGATTACTGGGTCCAGAAATGGACAGGATAGTGGGCACAATGAATGGTTCTGATGCCTGGCAGAGCCTTGTGCTAATGTCTGTCTGTGGTCAGTCCCCCACGTCCTCTTCTCTACCCTCCAGAGCTATATCTGCATATTTTATGGAGTTGCTGATATTTTTGTTAGCATACTGGCATTTTCTTCTGCTGCGTACATTACTGCTCTGTAGAGCATGAACACCGGGAAAGGAGGAAGCGTTGGGTAAGCCATTTATCATGCAAACGCTGGACTCTGTGCTTCCCTTCAGAAGGCATAGAAGCAAGACGGCAGCCATCCACCCAAAACGCTGCGAAAGGCCAGGGCAGAAGCTCAGGAACAGTCACCAGGCCTGACTACCATGTGTGTTTGTGCGTCATCAGCTTAATGTTCCAGTATATGAGCAAGAAAACCTTACTGGCGATGTCTGGGTATACGATCCAATTCACAATGGTGCTCTACAAGAGGGACGATATGGACCAATCGCCCAGCAAGCCAAGCAAACCATTTTACGGTGTCTTTTTTTTTTTTTTTTTTGCATGGACTTTTCAACTTTTGCTAAGTTGCTGTTGATCATGCAAATCAAAATGTGGCCCAGTGAGGTTACTGTAGTATCCACTGACCTCAATTATTTACAAAGACACATACTAAGGGGGATATGTATGAGAACTGTCTAGGTCTAAGACTTTGTTGCCCATAGCACCCAATCAAAGCGCTATATGAAATAAAAGGGGAGCTCTGATTGTTGCTATGGGCAACAAAGACAGTCATACACCTAGATGGTTTTTAGGCCTCGTTCACTTGGCTTATTTCGCCGCGGATTTGCCGACGGATTGACGATCGTCAATCCGTCGGCAAATCAGACAGAAATAAGTAACAGCCCATTTTCTATTGATTTCAATAGAAAATACGGCTCGTCGTTCACACGACGTGTATTTCCGTGCCGGATTGCCGCCGCGGATTGACGACGGCAATCCGGACGGAAAAACTATGTGCATGTCAATTATTTACGGACGGATTCACCACCTTCAATGAATGGAGATGGTGAATCCGTCGGGAGATCAGTTACAAATACGTGCCACACTTAGTGACGCTTATTTGCAACTGATTTTCAACTGATTTCAGAACGTATTTACCATCGGCAATCCGATGTAAATACGTTCTGAAATAAGCCGTGTGAACGGGGGCGGGAGAGGGGGAGTGAGCGGGGGGCCGGCACCTCGCCGGCCCATAGACAATCACTGCTAGCGGCGCGTATACGCCGCTGGAAAGTGACATGTCACTTATCTCCCCCCGCGGCGTATTCGCCGAGCAGGGAGAGGAGACGTAATCCATAGTTCTCTATGAGAACTGTGAATTACCGTAATGAATGGGCCGTTTTCGGCCCGTAATTGGCGCACTCCGGCGCGTAATTACGGACCGAAATACGGCCCATTTTAAGCCGTGTGAACATAGCCTTAGACTACGACTAAGGACACTTAGTCGTAGTCTCATGTCAGTCCGCTGGTCACATTAGAACCATCATGTCGTACTAAATTGTAGCTGTCTAAGCGTTGAATGTTTCACCATCCAAGTTGATTTTATTGGATTTCTAAATAAAGTTGCTAGTAGTATAATGTTGTACCGTGTTAGCCATAGAAAGTAGTAGAAGAGTGAAAAAATCAGGCGATACCTTTTAGAGGCTAACTGAGTATATTTGATAGTGAGCTTTCGAGAGGACTAGCTCCCTTCTTCAGACTGATGTTATACAACAAACTGAAAATACACAGACTTTTTATACACACAAGACATGGATCTTCAAAGGATCTTAGAATTCTTAAAATAACAAAAAGGGAAAAATATAGGTACAGCAGTTATTTACAACAGGTCAAGAATTAAACAGTCTGGAAACTTGTTTAGGCGTGACGGGAGTGATCAGTAATTATTTCTCTTATCTATATGCAATCAGGCGAGATTTGTTGCACTCACAGTTCACACATAGCTTGACATGAAGCTGGCATGAATATTTAACCCATTTTGCAGAGTTTTAAATTTTTGCATTAATTTATATTCCCAATTCCTTCCTCTACCTCTGAGTCTTAAAATCTCCCATTAAGACCGTTACCTGCAAATCTTCCATGGAATGATTATCTTCAGAGAAATGTGCGGCCACTGGCAGATCAGTTCTGTTGTTAATGGTGAATCTATGTGAGTTCATGCGCTGGCTGAGTCTCTGCCCTGTTTCCCCCACATAAAGGCCTGTGGTAGGACATTGCATACACATGATCAGATACACCACATTGCTAGACCTGCAGGAAAATGTCCCCCTAATTCTGTGCAGCTGCTGTGACTGTGGGACAGGTACACTGTCAGCAGTGTGGATGTGCCTACAGGTCTTGCACCTGTTCTGCAGGCAGGGTGAGGTGCCATTTTCTGTTGGGGCCTTCAGAGCACTCCGGACAGTAATACGCCGCAGGTTTGGTGGTTGCCAAAAGGAGAGGAGAGGGGGGACTGGGAATATGTCTTTGAGTCTGTTGTCCCTATGTAGCACAGGTTGGAGTTCCTTGGCAATCTTTCGTAGGATCTCCAGCTGTGGGTTGTAGGTGACAACTAGGGGCACTCGTTCTTCCTTCTGGGTCTCTTTGTATGTGAGCAGACTGTCTCTGTTGATGGCGGCCGCTTTGCTGATTTGGTTGTCAGTCAATTTTGGTCTGTATCCAAGTTTGAGAAATTTTGTCCTCAGATCCAGAAGGTGCTTGTCCAGGTCTGCTTTGTCGGAGCAAATACGATTGTACCGTATAGCCTGGCTGTATATAATGGATTGTACCGTATAGCCTGGCTGTATATAATGGATTGTACCGTATAGCCTGGCTGTATATAATGGATTGTACCGTATAGCCTGGCTGTATATAATGGATTGTATCGTATAGCCTGGCTGTATATAATGGATTGTACCGTATAGCCTGGCTGTATATAATGGATTGTACCGTATAGCCTGGCTGTATATAATGGATTGCTTTGTGTGCTTGGGGTGGAAGCTGTCATTCCTGAGGTAGGCCGTTCTGTCTGTCGGTTTGTGGTATACTGATGTGAGTAGCCGGTGGTCTTTGATGTGTATTGTAGTATCCAGAAAGTGGATTTTGCGGTTCTACGGCTTCAGGCTCCCACTTCCTGTTCAGGCTGTGGGGGGTTCTACGGCTTCAGGCTCCCACTTCCTGTTCAGGCTGTGGGCGGTTCTACGGCTTCAGGCTCCCACTTCCTGTTCAGCCTGTGGGCGGTTCTACGGCTTCAGGCTCCCACTTCCTGTTCAGGCTGTGGGCGGTTCTACGGCTACAGGCTCCCACTTCCTGGTCAGGCTGTGGGCGGTTCTAAGGCTTCGGGCTCCCACTTCCTGTTCAGGCTGTGGGCGGGTCTACGGCTTCAGGCTCCCACTACCTGTTCAGGCTGTGGGTGAGTCTACGGCTTCAGGCTCCCACTACCTGTTCAGGCTGTGGGCGGTTCTACAGCTTCAGGCTCCCACTTCCTGTTCAGGCTGTGGGCGGTTGTACGGCTTCAGGCTCCTTCTTCCCGTTCAGGCTGTGGGCGGGTCTACGGCTTCAGGCTCCCACTTCCTGTTCAGGCTGTGGGTGGTTGTACAGCAGTGACTGACATTTCAGCTCTGCTATTACTGAGTCAGTTAGAGGGACATTGGTGATGTAGGGGTTTAAATAGTAGAGCAGAAGGCTACCAAGCTTTACAGGGTCAAAGTTTGGGAGGAAGATGCCTAAACAAAGTCCTCTGCTACTGGTAAGACACACCAGGAAGTGACCTCGCCATCCAGCTAGAGCTGCTAGACTGGTAACCTAGGAAAGCTTGTGTACATAAGCAGGAGATAAAAACTGCTCTAACTCTAAAAGGAAGCAAAATCCACATCAATATATTTTGTAATAGTCTTTACTTACATGTTTACAGCTAATCACTGTGGTGATTTAAATCTGCAGGATAAACTGCAGCAGGTTTGGCTCATAATGAAGAGACAAGAGAGCAGCCTAAATCTAGAGAGAACACTTTGTGAAAACAACCAAATAGGTGACTAAGGCTATGTTCACACGGCGTAATTGCAGTGCGTACAGTACATGCCGGGTGATTTGGGAGTCGCAGTGATCAGCGCGTACTACAGCAGAGCAGGGGGGCCGGCAGCCCGCCGGCACCATAGACATGCATTGCTCGCAGCGTGTAATTGACATGTCACCAGGGCCGCCGATAGGGCAGTACAACCGGTACTGCTGTACCGGGCCCGGGCGGTGTGAGAAGCCAGGGGGGGCCCGCCGCCGCCGGCAGGCTCCGCCCCCTTGCTTCACAGAGGCGATCTCTTAATTGTATGCAAGTCCGTGCGATGCGCATACAATTAAGATGAACAGCGGAGCAGGGAGAGCTCTGCGCTCCCTGCCCCTGCCGTACATCGATCTGCAGGCGGTGCGGCGGAAGTGACGTCAAGGCGCCGCCTGCCGAGCTTCCTGTCCTCGGCCCCAAGCCTAAAGCAGCAGGCTTGGGGCTGGGAGGAGACGGAGACGCCGGGGGAGCGCGGCCAGGTAAGTTATTAGCTACGGGGTTCCCATAAGCAACAGGGGGGGGGAACTATCCTGCCTACAGGGGCCTAAAAAGGGGGGGATTATCTGCCTACAGGGGCCTAAAAAGGGGGGGATCTATCATTTCAACAGGGGCCCTAAAGACTGGGTGGGGGATCTCTCCTGCCTACAGGGCCCAAAAGGGACTGGGGGGGGGGGATCTACCCTGCCTTACGGGGGTCCTAAAGACTGGGGGGGGATCTATCCTGCCTACAGGGGCCCTAAGGACTGGGGGGGGGATCTATCCTGCCTACAGGGCCCTAAGGACTGGGGGGGAATCTACCCTGCCTACAGGGGCCCTAGGACTGGGGGGGGATCTATCCTGCTTACAGGGGCCCTAAAGACTGGGGGGGGGATCTATCCTGCCTACAGGGGCCCAAAAGACGGGGGGGGATCTATCCTGCCTACAGGGGCCTAAAGACTGGGGGGGGGGGATCTATCCTGCCTACAGGGGCCCTAGAGATGGGGGGATCTATCCTCCCTACAGGGGCCCAAAAGACAGGGGGGGGATCTATCCTGCCTACGGGGGCCCAAAAGGGACTGGGGGGTCTATCCTGCCTACAGGGGCCCTAAAGGACTGGGGGGGGGATCTTTTCCTGCCTACAGGGGCCCTAAGGACTGGGGGGGGGATCTATCCTGCCTACAGGGGCCCTAGAGACTGGGGGGGATCTATCCTGCCTACAGGGGCCATAAAAAAGGGGGGGGATATATCCTGCCTACGGGGCCCTAAAGATGGGGGGGGGGGGAACTATGCTGCCTACAGGGGCCCTAAAAAGGAGGGGGGATCTATCCTGCCTACAGGGGCCCTAAAAAGGGGGGGGATCTATCCTGCCTACAGGGGCCCTAGAGACTGGGGGGGATCTATCCTGCCTACAGGGGCCCTAAAGACTGGGGGGGGGATCTATCCTGCCTACAGGGGCCCTAAAAAGGGGGGGATCTATCCTGCCTACAGGGGCCCGAGAGACTGGGGGGGATCTATCCTGCCTACAGGGGCCCTAAAGACTGGGGGGGTCTATCCTGCCTACAGGGGCCCTAAAGATGAGGGGAGGGACTATTCTGCCTACAGGGGCCCTAGAGACTGGAGGGGGGGGATCTATCCTGCCTACAGGGGCCCAAAAAAGGGGGGGGATCTATCCTGCCCTACAGGGGCCCTAGAGACTGGGGGGGGATCTATCCTGCCTACGGGGGGCCCTAAAAAGGGGGGGGATCTTTCCTGCCTACGGGGCCCTAGAGACTGGGGGGGATCATCCTGCCTAACAGGGGCCCTAAAACTGGGGGGGATCTATGCTGCATACAGGGGCCCTAAAGACTGGGGGGGAACTATGCTGCATACAGGGGCCCTAAAGACTGGGGGGGGGGGGGCGATCTATCCTGCCTACAGGGGCCCTAAAGACGGGGGGGGGACTAACCTGCCTACAGGGGGTCAAAAAACGGGGGGGAATATTTGCCTACAAGGGGCCCTAAAAATGGGGGGGACTATCCTGCCAACAGGGGGGCCCTATAAATGGGGGGGGGGACTATCCTGCCAACAGGGGGCCCTAAAAATGGGGGTGGGGGAATATCCTGTCGACAGGGGGCCCTAAACAGGGGGGTGCCCAATTCGCCTACAGGAGAACCCTAATTCTACAGGGGGGAATCTATTCTGCCCACCGGGGGAGCCCTAGTCTACCGGTGAGGGACTATTCTGCCCACAGGGGGCCCTAATCTACAGGGGAGGGACTTTTCCCTGCCCCCCAAGGGGCCCTAATCTCCAGGGTGGGACTATTCTGCCTACAGGGGGCCCTAATCTACAGGGTAGGGACTATTCTGCCTACAGGGAGGCCCTAATCTACAGGGGAGGGACTATTCTACCTACAGGGAGGCCCTAATCTACAGGGGAGGGACTATTCTGCCTACAGGGGGGCCCTAATCTACAGGGGGACTATTCTGCCTACAGGGGGGCCTTAATCTACAGGGGGACTATTATGCCTACAGGGGGCCTAATCTACAGGGAGGGGACTATTCTCCCTACAGGGGGGCCCTAATCTACAGGGGAGGGGACTATTCTGCCTACAGGGGGGCCCTAATCTACAGGGAGGGACTATTCTGCCTACAGGGGGTCCTAATCTACAGGGGAGGGACTATTCTGCCTACAGGGGGGCCCTAATCTACAGGGGAGGGACTATTCTGCCTACAGGGGGGCCCTAATCTACAGAGGAGGGACTATCCTGCCTACAAGGGGGGCCATAATCTACAGGGAGGACTATTCTGCCTACAGGGGTGCCCTAATCTAGAGAGGGCCCTATTCTACCTACAGGGGTGGCCTAAACTACAGGGAGCCCCCATTCTACCTACATGGGAACCCTAAGCTAACCCCCCGGTGCCCGAAAGTACCAAAGTTCCCCTAGCTACCCATTGGAGGTGAGAAGCTACCTAGCTCCGCCCAGGAGCCCCATTGTACCTGCATACCGACTGGGGGAGCCCGTAACTGCCAGGGGGTAATTCTTACCATTTGGGCCATTATGGAGGGGAGTTTGTACATGGGGGGAGGGGGCACTCATTTGGGAAAATGATAAAAAGTGAGGAGTCTCAGGTGTTTGTGTTGTAAATTCTACATGGACGAGTGGTGGACGTAGGAAGTCATCATGGAGGTCTGGACCAAATAGAGAAGAAAAGGGAGAAAAGTGGGAAAGACTCCTCAGACAAGACGTCACCTGTGAGGCCCTAAATGTAAGTAAATATTTGCAAAGCACCTGTGTACCTGGTAGCCACCACTGTATGGAGATAATATACAGTCTGCAGAGCCTGTGTACACTAGTATATACCACTATATGGTCAACTGTATGGAGGAAATATTGGTCTTGATGTAATGGTTTATATTCAGTAAAGTATGGCGGTATTATTCAGTATTTTCATGGTGGAGATAAATGTTGATGAATGTGGCGGTATTAGGTGCTTGTATATTGTTGTTATTTGGTGATATTGGTTTTGGTATACTGGTTTAGTCAATAACACTAAAAGGTGGTGCTGAGTTAGTATATGGTTGTTATAGTTGGCGTTATTTTTTAGTATTTGTATATTGTTGCGTGGCAATATTGGTCTGTGTATTCTGGTTTGGTCAGTTTCATTATAGTGGTGGTATTGCTTGGACCTTGTATATGAAACTGACCCCACAAAAAACAGACTGTACCTTGTAAAAACCAGCAAGAACTAAATCCAAAAACAATGGCGCAATTGCATTTTTTTTTTCTTGTGACCCCAGAAACAATTTTTGTCTGGTTGTGGGCCGGGAGATGGGTGGGGCTCTGTTGGGTTGGCTGGGGATGGGGAAGTAGGGGGCGGAGCAAGGGAGGGTTGTACGCGTGCGGGGTGGGGGTGGAGGACGAGGCATAATCCATAGTTCTCTCTGAGAGCTATGAATTACCGTAACTGCGGTGCGCATCTCGCCACGTATGAAGCGCAGTATGCCGTGAAATGCGTGCCGAAATTACCCTGTGTGAACATACCCTAAGTGTAAAACCAGATCTGGTGGTAGAGGTAGTGAGCCTAAGGTACCACTGCAAGCGACAGTATCCCTGTGTCTGCTAGGTCCCTATAATAATAGGTAATATCAGGTGTAGAGATCTTTGTTGTATGAAGATGGTTTCTTCTATCGTCTCCTCACATTTGTCAGGATGTTTCAGCAATTGTGTGTGTTGTGTGTATTTATAATATGTAAAATGTGTGTATGTATGTATTGTGGGGACTAGCGGTCACAGAGGTAGGCACAAACGGGATGGTTGCAACCAAAAATATAGGGTTTTATTTTTGAAGCAAAACAAACAGCAAACAAACAGGCAGTCCCTTATGTTTATAGGTTACGTCAGCCGTTAAACATGCAGCACAAAACATAATAGATATTTCCAGCATCAAAAAGGCACACATGTTATACTCCACCGTGTGGCAGGTGAAGTCTCTGGAAAGAAGACCTCTTCGGTCTATGTCAGTGGTCTGTAGCAGGCTCCTTCCTGCTCAGCACCATCTGGAGAAATGACTCCTGATACCAATCAGTCCCAGGTTGACTCTCTCACCTGGTCTCTTCCTGCACAGGCTTTAAAGGCCTAGGGATACCGGTAAAGCCTGGACCGGAGGGGTGAATGGCCTCCCACCCACGCTACAGCCGTTCAGAAAAAGCAGCCCAATAAAGCTGCACAGCAGCTATACTTAACTACACAAACATAAGTAACCTATGGTTACTTATCTATACTGCTGACTTTTCCCCACCAAGGTCCGGTTCCTTGGTGGCCCCACTAGTGCAGTTCTCTTGCTGCCATTCTGCTGCTGTGGAAAGACCGGGCTGTCCCACTGGATCGGCCTCCCTGACATCCCTGGAACTTCCCTACTGTTTGTAGCATAATCCTAGGGACATACCTTCCATCCACTATCTTTCCTGCTAGTTGCTTACAGTGTGTATATATATATACATATCTATATATATATATATATATATCTATATATATATATATATATATATACACTCAGCGGCCACTTTATTAGGTACACCATGCCAGTAACGGGTTGGACCCCCTTTTGCCTTCAGAACTGCCTCAATTTTTCGTGGCATAGATTCCACAAGGTGTTGCAACGATGCTAAATTTGGTAACCAAGGGGCCCAAAGAGTGCCAAGAAAATATTCCCCACACCATGACACCACCCCCAAACCAAGCCTGAACCGTTGATACAAGGCAGGATGGATCCATGCTTTCATGTTGTTGACGCCAAATTGTGACCCTACCATCCGAATGTCGCAGCAGAAATCGAGACTCATCAGACCAGGCAACGTTTTTCCAATCTTCTACTGTCCAATTTCGATGAGCTTGGGCAAATTGGAGCCTCAGTTTCCTGTTCTTAGCTGAAAGGAGTGGCACCTGGTGTGGTCTTCTGCTTCTGTAGCCCATCTGCCTCAAAGTTCGCCGTACTGTGCGTTCAGAGATGCTCCTCTGCCTACCTTGGTTGTAACGGGAGCTATTTGAGTCACTGTTGCCTTTCTATCAGCTCGAACCAGTCTGCCCATTCTCCTTTGACCTCTGGCATCAACAAGGCATTTCCACCCACAGGACTGCCGCTCACTGGTTGTTTTTTTTTTTTTCGGACCATTCTCTGTAAACCCTAGAGATGGTTGTGGGGTGAAAATCCCAGGAGATCAGCAGTTTCTGAAATACTCAGACCAGCCCTTCTGGCACCAACAACCATGCCCACGTTCAAAGGCACTCAAATCACCTTTCTTCCCCATAACTGATGCTCAGTTTGAACTGCAGGAGATTGTCTTGACCATGTCTACATGCTAAATGCACTGAGTTGCCGCCATGTGATTGGCTGATTAGAAATTAAGTGTTAACGAGCAGTTGGACAGGTGTACCTAATAAAGTGGCCGGTGAGTGTATATATATATATATATATTATATATATATATTTATATTTATTACTGCTAAAGGTCCCTTTAAAGATCACTACCAGAAAAATCAAATTAACGAAAGTTCGCACGTTCCATGATTTCGAACGTAATTAGCGCTCAGCATGTTTTACACAATTTCTTCCAATTCCCACCCCGGTGCAGAGAGACCTGCTAAAACCCAGGTCTGAGAAGAATTGCTGACAACAAAACCTATTCCTTGCATCACGCCGCGCCGGTGACTTCTCAAGGCAGAAAACTATATATTAGAACAAAGGAAATGTACTATGAGCTCCTGCTGGAGTCGCCAATTGTGTCCTCAGACCTATGTGCACCGGAGCCCTTTTTATCAGATATGGGCTGTTTTTGTGATGGATGCTCTGGAAGTCATTATAACAACCCTATTGTCTGCGATCCATTGAGTAAAAGGCCCCATGTGATACTGCAGGAACTAGATGGAGTGTGTATGCTAAGCTGACCTCCAAGCTCCTATTAAAATGAGCAGAGTTTTGCGCATGCGCAGTTCTTTCTGTCCTATGGTGTTTCAGAGTGCAATGGAGTGTGTATGCTAAGCTGACCTCCGAGCTCTTATTAAAATGAGCAGAGACTTTCACGCATGCGCAGCTTTCTGTCCTATGGGAGTTCAAAGTACAACGGAGTGTATGCTCAGCTGACCTCCAAGCTCCTATTAAAATGTGCGTAGAGTTTCACGCAAGCGCGGCCACCACTCCGTTGTGCATGGAGACGTTAAACATAGATGTGAATTCCAATATGCCATAAATGTCAAAGAGGGGAACACCTCTTTAAGCTCATTTAGTCCTATGTAATATGACTGGCTACTTAAAGGATAAATCTTAATGTTGCCGGAAGCAAGGAACAGAGAACTGGCTGCGCATGCGTGGTTTCCCCATTCATTTCTACAGGAATTTCTATTACAGCCAAGCACACTTTCTCTGCTGCTCTTAAAAGTCCTATAAAGGTGAATGGGGAAAGCAGTGTATGTAGGGCCTCAGACCTATGTGCACCGGATCCCTTTTTTTATCCGATATGGACTGTTTTTGTGATGGATGCTATGGAAGTTGTTTTGCAATGTCATTATAACAACCCTATTGTCTGCGATCCATTGAGTAAAAGGCCCAATGTGATACTGTGAACTAGATGTAGTGTGTATGCTCAGCTGACCTCCAAGCTCCTATTATGTGCGTAATGATTCGCGCATGCGCGGCCACCATTCCATTCTGCATGGAGACGTTAAACATAGACGTTTATGGCGTATTGGAATCCGCACCTAAGAGGGGAATACCTCTTTAAGCTTATTTAGTCCTATATAATATGCCTTTAACATTACTGAAAGCAAGGAACAGAAAGCTGGCTGCGCATGCGCGATTTCCCCATTTATTTCTATGGGAATTTCGATTACAGTCCAGCACATTTGCTCTGCTGCCCTTGAAAATCCTTTTAGGGCTTGTCTCCACAGCTGGTTTTACAGACGGTTTTCGGTTTTGAAAGCCATCTGTAAACCGGCTGTCAAACTATCACCTTAATGGAAAATCCGTGCAGTGGGGACAAGCCCTAAAAGGATTTTCAGGGCAGCAGAGCAAATTTGCTTGACTGTAATCGAAATTCCCATAGAAATAAATGGGGAAACCGCGCATGCGCAGCCAGCTTTCTGTTCCTTGCTGGCTGGATTTACAGTCTGTTTTCGGTTTTGAAAGCCCTCTGTAAACCGTCTGTCAAACGTTATCACCTTAATGGAAAATCCATGCAGTGGTCCCCACTGCACGGATTTTCCTCCGGACGGTTTTTTAGACTGCTGTCGGTCCGAAAAACTTAGAACATGTTCGTTCTTCCGGACAGTTTTCGGCCAGAACATGTCAATGCGAAGGGGGAGGGCTTGATCCGCAAACCGCGGAGAAAAGCCACCCCCTGCAGCCGTGCACACGGCTCCAAAACAGAGCAAATACTGGTCAGGTAATCCAACCGGTACCCGCTCTGTGCCGTGGGGACAGGCCCTAAAGGTGACTGGGGACAGGCCCTAAAGGTGACTGGGGAGAGCACTGCATGTAGGGCCCCCTCTCGGCATAGACAAGGCTGGCAGCAGAAGTAATATGATTGGAATACCTCTTTAATCAGGGCACATAATACTATAATATAGCACGTTATTGCGGAGTCCATCTGATTTGCTTGTTTTCCATTTCTTTGGATTTTCACATTCCTGCTTGATAGAAGCGCAGGGATGGTGTCGCTTTAGCCAGACAGCTGAGCGACACGGCAGAAGGAAATGAAACGATCGCGGCGGGGTGTTATAAGTTGGTTCGGGAAACTGACTGCCTTGTTCAATAGCCTTTCTCTCGTCATGTGGGAACCTTCATATGAAAAGATTGCTTGTGACTGCACCCACTCATGGTGACATTGCTTCATGAGGTCTCCCCATCGAGAGCAACGTGGAGGAATCCAGAGGCAAATTCATTTCACTTTCATCAAAGACAAGAGTCGCTTTGAAATCAATAGGACATTTATCTTGGGTTGTGTTTGTCAGAATAGGTCCTGCTTCGTCTCCATGCTCAGATCTAGCACAATTCAATAGATAAGAGTGCGCTTGGCCCAGCTGTCGGCCATATTCCTACATGCTGCACAACATCACCGTGCTATTGATTGTTTTTTCCACTATATTCTAAACGGAGATACCCAAGAGAAGCGGGTTTTATGTCAAGCACTCCAGTCCTGTCCTTGTCCATTAAACCCTGAGACTTTCATCTCCTACTTTCCCTAAAATACACCAAGAGGACAGCAGCTGGTCCCCATTGGGGATCATTTATCCACCTGAGGCTATGTCTACACGGCAATGTTAAAATACAGTCCGGTTTTGTGCCAAAATCTGCAGTCGGTTTACAGATTTTGGCCAGCCCAGTGCATAGAGCTGTACTAGACTCTTCCGTAATACAGCAGATCATAGAACATGTTCCATAAACCGGCGGTATAGAAAATCTGTGCTGTGTACAGAGCGGTCTTAAAGGGGTTTTGCCCTGATTTAATGTTGACGTGGGATCCTCCAAAATGAGTATTTAACACTTTTCTAAATATGTCATTAAAAAAAGTGACGCCTGTGAGAGCTACAGCCTTCCTTACATGCCCTTAGTTTCCTGACGGTTTACATTAGACACGACCAGGAGCTGATCTGGCCGCGCTTGCGTTGTTTGCACTTCTTATCTGATGGCAGGGAACACTTCTTATCTTATCTGATGGCAGGGAACATGAACGAGCTTTGAAGGGACTGGGGAGAAAAGATCCTGTGTCTTTTGTGTAGAGAATCCACTGGTTGTAATGTAATTATCTGAGTGAACATGCAGAGACTCCCTGCTCAGCCCTCCTCCCCCCCCAAATGAAAGAACACTTCCTGCTCGGAGGTTATCTTCTCTCCTGTGCACAATACAGTTATCTCCTGTGGATTAGCCAAACAATGTTTACTTAAAAACTGATCCAACATGCCATGTGAACATACCCTTAAGATAAGCCCTAGCCTGAGGTGTCTGTCAGTGGCTCACCATTGCAAACACATGCACGCCCAGCTAAGCCATGCATGCATGTATATGAGGGGGTCAGGAGGAACACCTGCTGGATGTATGAGTATTCGCCTGACAGCTGTTAGTGCATCTCAAAAAATGAGAATATCCTTGGAAATTAAAGGCTTTCTCCAGGATCTTTTTATTTGTTATAGGGCTCACAAATGTATTAAACCTTGTAAATCACAAGCCATTATGGAAAAGGAGCTGAGAAGCTCAAGCGCCCTCTATTGGATGTAACAAATCCTCAATTTGCTTTTGACTCAGAGTCTTTAGAAAGCAAGGGATATTAGCCAAGCCAGCATCACTCATCTGCAGACAGTTGTTTCGGGGTTTTGCCCTTCATCAGTGCAGAGTGATACTGGCTGGTTGGGTGGGAGGCAATGAGTGGCTCAGAAAGGGGAATATCTCTCGTTGGAGAGAGCATCATACGGTGTATAGAGTTTGGGATTGCCTTTTTGCCCTTGTAATACATACTGTAATGATTCTATATATGGGTTTCTCTATTTGATTTAAATTATAGATATCCATTATCTTTTTGGTGATATTTTCATTTTTTTGAGATGCACTAGTATGTAGTTGAGCAGGGATCTTGCTAACAATGAGCTACTTGGAAATCAATGTCCGACCTAACACGAAGCATTCAGTATATTGTCTACTACATAACCAATTGCCCACAGAATACTGAAGGGGATGTTAATACGCTGTGTAGAAAATTGCTTTCTTTTCCCATCAGCACCACACTTGTCCTTAGGCTCAATTGACAATGGGGTAAGCTGCAATTTTACAGATGACCTGTGAAGAAGTGGGGGCGCTGTTTATGTAAAAGCAGAGATTTTTTTTTTTCCATGCACAAAAGCGATATAGTTAATCTAATGGGAGACGAGGGAGCGTGCCGAGACTGGAGATCATCCGTGATCGTAGGACACTCTTCAGCAATGGTTTCTGCAAATCATTTGTTTCAACGCATTTATCAATACAGTAAGGTCAGCATTTGCTACTGTTACTTGGAGTATAATAGCTAAATAGTCTGTGATAGTCACTGTCTGAGACATCTCACCGTGATCCATGACATCTCATTATAATATGAACAGCTGTCTGCGAAATTTCACTGTACACAGCCCGGGCTCCGCAGTTATGCACTGCCAGTTTACATTGTCTGCACGGCTAACGTCATGTAAGCCACGCTTGCCATTTCCTTTACAATTACCGTACAAGGGAACGTGAGATCTGCAATAATGTGGTTTGAAATGGGATGTACGAGATTAGAAACAAGGGTCTGCCTTGTATCCAAGAAAGGGCGCCGCTTTAGTGCAGGGGATGAAGATGCGTACAGCTCATTCATTGAATTTAAAAAGGGTTTTGAACTGTAATACTCTCCACTGCCTGTTTACAAGAGTGGCGCCATCGCTGGCAAAGCCCTCTCCCCCTTTATTTACACAAGTGGAGAAAATTGATGGTGCCGTCCATTAACGAAAAACCCATCAGTTTTCTTTCTTTAATGGTAGGGAACCAACAACATGGTCCACCTGTGTGTTTCTATTGGTTTGACACTTGTAGAACCAGAAGGCTAAGGGCCCTGTTCAACGGGTTTTTCTGGGGGTAATTCATCCGAATTACGCCCGAAAATGCGCCAATTACGGGGTGAATCCGTCCCCAGTAACTACGGGAATGCACAGTTCTCATAGAAACATGGATTAGTCATGGGCCGGCGAAGTGCCGCCCCCCCCCCCCCCCCCCGTCGCTCCCCCCTCCCGCCCCCCCGGCCCCACGGCGAATTTCGGGCGGGGTTAAGCCCCGCAGTTAAGGTGTGAACATTCCAAGGGCTTGTCCCCCCGGACAGTTTTCACACGGTTTTTTTTAGACGTTTTCCGGTTTTTGAAACCCCTCTCAAAGGGTGAAAACTTTTTACACACCTCTATGAAAAACCCTAGCGCTAAGAAAACATGCGCAGCACTCCCCACTGTCGGGGGTTCCCCCCCGCGGCGGGCCGAAAAAATAGAACATTTAAAATTCTTCCGACCGGGGTTTTCAGACTGAAGATGAAAGGTCACGTGAAGGGGTCTTCCCCCGAACCCCAGAGGGGCGGTACCCCGGGTCCTAAGGGTATTTCACACTGCTTTATTTT